>JAMKQA010031798.1:0-19493 GCA_024699735.1 Posidonia australis
CCCCCCCCCCCCCCCCCCCCCCCCCCCCCCCCCCTCCTTAGACTCTGACAAGTGTCTCAGACCCACTGTAGCATCCTCGTGCTCTGTGTGGAATTACTCGGTGTATAAGTCATCGATTATTGCCGTAATTAATGCGAGTAATACCCCTTATACTGAGGAATCTCCCTTTAATCATCCATGATATACGATGGTTTACATGCCTAATGACATTATCAATCCGCCTTTTGCTTCGACAGGTCTTTTGGGTTTCCAAGGTGATGATGGTTCCTTTGCAATAATAAATGCATGTAGTAATTCTCTCTCTCATGACATTAATAACTTGCACGAAGCTTACGAACTAAGTAATAAATCATTTTATTCCTCTTCGTTGGTAAGTGGGCTCTCTTCCATATCGGAGAAAATCTCTAACAAGGAGATAGCCTTTGACACATGTGATCAGTACTATGGATCTTCCCCTTCCTCTACTTTTACTGGCTTGAGATATCCTCTTACTGGTACAAGATTTTCCGTCCTTTCTTCTCCAATCAAACCTTTTTCCTCCTCTACTGTTCCCGTTGCTCCGTGAGACTTAAAAAACCCTCCTTCTCTAGCTTTGGAGGATTTGGGAGGTGACTAGAAGGTGGTATCTAGGTGAAAAGATTGTCCCATGTTGGTAAGTTTCTACTGTTTGATGGGGAGGTGCTTTAGCTATGGCCTGCGAGGGCATGTTAAAAGATTTTGTAAGTTTTCCGATACTTGTTTTAAATGTAAATCACCTTCTCACTCAGTAGTACTATGTAAATTTTTTCAAGATTCTTTAGCCTCCACTCCCCCTTCTCACACCATTACTGGCATTTCTCCTCACAACCCTATCATCTTATCCCCTTCTGAGGTCGTGTGTGATCTCTTCCAGTCTCTGTCCTGTAGTGCCATAGTCACCTCACATGCTCCTCACCTCACTAGACTGGCACTGGAAGAACATCTCCGTTCCAATTGGCCTAGTACCTCTGGTGTGGAGGTACAGGATTTCTCCTCGAGAAAGTTTTTACTGAAATTCCCCTCTACCAATATTAGGAATGAAACCCATAGTATGTATAGGTCATCGTTGCAGATGTTATCTACTTCCTTCATCCCTTGGTCTCCCAACTCTAATGCGGTATTCACTTTGAGGGAAGAGGGGGTCTGGATCAAACTAGAAGGGATACCACATCACCTCTGGAACATAGATATCTTCCATCATCTGGTCTCTAGTTTTGCTGACTTATTAGAGGTAGATTTTTCTATTGATTGTGTAAAATTCCTTGGGTATGCGAGGGTAAGGATCAAGGAACACCCAGGTAAGGACATTCCTAACTTCAGATTCTTTGCTTTTGGAAAAATTGTCTATCCTATTAAATACAAGCGTAGTTAGGACATTTGCCCTCCTTCCTCTACTCCCAATCCACTCCCTACTTGGCCTACTAAACCCACTTCAGTTTCATCAGACGTTAGAGGTCTGAACCCTATACGTAAACCATTCAAAAACAACAAAGGTTGGAGAGGGGGCAAGGGTGGTAAAGCTTCTAGAAATGGCAAAAATGTATGAACTAGATCTTCCAGTCCTAACCTACAACCTTCTTCCAGTTCAGTAGGTCTTCTCCCTACCCCCATCCCTCCTTCTTTTGGGGACTGTTATAATTCTCCACCATCTTTGTCCACTGAGCCACTCTCTTTAGATCATCCTCAAACTGTGGATGAAACAACCAAATTTGTGGAGGTTGAGATTAGAGCAAGGAATTTATCAATGACCAAATTTAAAAAAGTGCTTGCTGTGTTTGATTGCCTGGAAAAGGATGACTTGGGTTTTACTAGTGAAGATGTACTTGGCTCTCACCCAGCAACCCCTATCCATGCTCCAGGTAACAATTACATTAATCATTCAGAAAATATTTCTCAGCATGATGATTTCCTAGTGAATAACTCTACATCATCACATGTCACATCATCTACATATTCTAAAAATGAAGAAAACTTTAATTATTTACTGAATGATTTTCTTACGTGGGACTCTTATGACCAATTTGAGAGTTTTTGTGAAAAAATTGGAATAACCGTAAATTCCTTGGAAGATACAAAAGTATTTTTTAACACAATAAGAAAGGATTAGGAATTAGCATACATAAACCTTGATGACAGTACTAACTTGGTTGAGAAACTTACTTCTCTCTGTTTATCATCCTATACTTAATGATTATTGCTACCTAGACTATTAGAGGATTGGGAAATAGTGGCAAGAAAAGAGCTGTTCGCAATCTAATTAGATCAAATAAAAGCAATGCCATTATAATCAGTGAAACGAATAAAGAAATTTTTTTCTTAGCCTTCTTAGAACCCTAGGGGGAGGTAGAATAAATAAATGGTCTCACTTACCTTCACTATGTGCTTTAAGGGAAATTCTCATAGGATGGGATGATAGAATTTGTGAGTTATGCACCATTATAGTTGTCACCTATAACCTTTCTTTGAAATTAAGGAATTGCACAGATGACTATGAATGGTGGCTCACAGGAGTGTATGGACCTTGTGATTTTAGGTCAAAAATAGATTTTATTGAGGAACGGGACACCCTTAGTAAGAAGGTTAATTTCAATTGGATTATTGGGGGGACTTCAATTTGATAAGATACTCCCACGAACATTCTTCTAGGAGTGGCATTTTATCTTCTATGAAAATTTCAATGACTTCATTGAAAACAACTTCTTAATGGATCTATCTCCTAATAATTGCAAATATACTTGGTCCAATTTTTAATCTCAACCAACTATGGTTAAATTAGATAGATTCCTTATTATTATAGATTGGTCGGCTAAATACCCTAATTCTTTCTGTGTTGGAAAGGTTAGGGTGGTATCAAATCATATTTCCATTGTCCTTGACACAGTCCCAATGGATTGGGGTCCCACTCCATTTAGATTTTACAAATCTTGATTTTACATTGAGGGATTTATAGGTTTCATTGAGAACTGTTGGCAGAGGTTTACTACTATATGCTCTTCCTCATCCCCTGTTGTTATTTTTGCATACAGACTCAAATTTATGAAAAAATAAATTAAAAACTGGATTGGTCCAGTCAGGGAAGAAAGAAAAAATAGGCTAAAATATATTGAGTTCTAGATATCATACATTGATTCTCTAGTTGAATGTTCTGTGATTCAAGAAGACCTGTGGAATATTAAGAGAGAGCTTAGGACAGAGCATTACCTCTTATTACAAGAACAAGAAGCGTATTAGAAACAAAAATGAAGAATTCAATGACTTGAGGAGGGGGATCTAAATACGGCTTTCTGTCATAATATGGTTAAGTGTTGTAGGAGAACTAATATCATCTCCTCCCTTAATGAAAGAGATAATCTGACATTTTCTCCTGTCCTAATATGTGAAGAGATAGAAAGACATTCTACCTGGCAATTTAACAAGGCCAAGAGGATTGTTCCATCCCTGAATTGGGATATTCTTTTACTCAACAAGATTATGAATCCAAAAGTGTTGGAGGGAATATTCTCAATGGAAGAGACTAAAAAAATACCTTCCAACTACCAAGAGACAAGACTCCAGGTCCAGATGACTTTCCCGTGATTTTCTTTCATCATTTCTGGGAAATCATCAAGTTTGATGTCTTGGAGATTTTCCAGCATTTCTATTACACTACGGACTTTGAATACTAAGTCCTTATTAATCAGACCTTCATAACTTTAATCCCAAAAAAGGAAAGTGCACAATGTATAAAAGATTTTAGACCTATAAGATTAATAAACAGTTTATACAAAATCATAACAAAAACTCTTACATCCAGATTCACCTCCATTCTTAATAATATCATTGATAATTCCCAATATGCCTTTCTTTCGGAAAGATACATAGGAAACTGTTTCCTAGTTGCACAAGAAATCTTACACTATATGAAAATGGCTGACATTTCTGATTATATCTTAAAATTAGACTTTGAGAAGACTTTTGACAATGTTAATTGGGATTTTCTATTAGAATCTCTCAATAGTTTAGGTTGTGGAACCCAATGGATCTCTTAAATCAAGATGTGTATCAGTTATGCTAGGTTCTCAGTTTTGATCAATGGTTCCCCTAAGGGATACTCTAAATCCTCTAATGGGCTAAGACAGGGAGATCTTCTCTCCCCGCTCCTTTTTATTGTTGCCACTCACATTCTTAACCGAATGTTAGCCCTTGCTTTAAGACATAATCTCATATTTGGGATTCAATTCATTAATGAGGGTTCCAATGTATTAAACATATAATATGTTGATGATACCATTTTATTTCTATCTACAAAGGAGGAAAATATAATTAACACAAAGAAAATCTTATGTTGCTTCCAATCTTGCTTTGGTCTTAAAATCAACTTCCATAAGTCCTCTCTCACTAGTATTGGAGTCCCAAAACTCTTCATCATTAGATCCTCTCAAATTCTTGGATGTAGAGTTAAGGTTTTGCCAATCAAATACTTTGGGCTACCTTTGCATTATAGAAAAGCCACCTATAAAGATTGGACCCTAGTTATTGAGAAAATATCTAACAAGTTATCTTTTTGGAAAGCAAAGTTCTTATCCTTAGGAGGTCGCTTGATTCTTGTTAATTCAGTCCTTACAGCTATTCTTACATACTACCTTTCGGTACTCTACCTTTCTATTAAGGTGGAAAAAGAAATTGATAAGCTCAGATGTAGATTTCTGTGGAAATCTTTCTCATCAACAAGCAATAGCTATCATTTAGTTAAGTGGGTTTCCATATGTAGATCAATAGCACAAAAGGGTTGGGGAATTATAAATTTGAGAAATTTTAATATTACACTTAAAAGCAAATTGTTATGGCAACTTCTCTCTTATTCTTTCAACTTAAAATGGGAAAAATTAATAAAGGCTAAATACTTCTTAAGGGCCTGGCCAAGTGCTTTACTTAACTCTTCAACTGGTAAATGTTCCCTTTTATGGCAGGATATCAAAGTTTGCTTTGATATTATAAACTGTTTCTCTTCTTTTCAAGTTAATAATGGAAGCAGTGTTATTTTTTAGGAGAATAAATGGTGGAATGGAGAAAAACTTAGAGATAAGTTTCCTGACTAATACAAAAATGCTAAACATAAGAAAGCTTTAGTTAAAAAGACTATGGAAATATTCAGGACTAACTTTGGTAGCTTATTTTCTAACTCCACATTAAATGATAACTCTACACTTATTCAGATCTAGACCGACTTGTTAGTAGAAATATTAAGTGATATATCTTTATTATCTAAAGGTGATAACTTGATATGGACTCCAACCTCTGATAAGATCTTCACTGTGAAATCTCGTTATAAAATTTTAAATGATGGAGGTTGTAAGTTCCAATTCTCCTCTAAAATCTGGAAGTGTTGGGTGTCTCTCAAGATTAAACTTTTTTCATGGTTGGTACTTTTTAACAAAGTGCTTACTAAGGAAAACTTGTGTAAGAGAGGTTGGAGAGGTTTTGATACATGCATCTTTTGTAATATTCATTGTGAGACTAACACACATCTTTTTATTCATTATCCATTTGTTGATTCTTTTTGGAATGTTTTTATTTCATGCTCAATGTATTTGTAGTTTTCTAGATTGCAGATTTATTTAACTTTCCACCTGCATTGAAATTTGATCTCTCTTTATATGGACGGTATATTTTGGTTCAAGCTGTACTCTAGACAATATGGAATGAACATAACAATAGAATTTTTAAAGGAAAAAGAAAAGCTTTCAATTTGATTATCAATGATATTATTTCTCTTATGCATTGTTAGATAGAAAATTTGGATACAAGATTTGAAAAAGATGAGGTCTTGCACTCTATCTCAAACATGCAATAATCTTGGGAATTGGAGCAGGCATAATCAGCTCCACAAATCTCTACTCCCTTTATTGCATTGACTGGACAACTTCAGAGCCATTCTGATCCTATTGGAGATCATCTTGTGTAGTGATTAATATTCTGTTAATCTTTTTGTACTGCGTAATTTATTTTTTGTGGAAACTTTGTATTAACCATATGAACATTGGCTATTACTTCAGTTTAATTTTTGATAGGAACTTATTGTTCCAGGAGGTATGTAATTTTGGACTTATTTTGACTCTTAGTGATGATTTACATAGTTAGGAGAAATACTAATAGTAATTTATCGATTTCAAAAAATAATAAAGACTGACCTATACATCAGTATCCAAAATTAGGATAATTGATTCTCTACCAATTGATTCCTTTAAAAGCTCAACAGCAGCTTCTAGCATCAGTTGGCAAGTAAGTTAAGGGTTTGTTTGGTAAAGCTTCAGTTTTTCAACTTAAGTTTAAAAGTTAACTTTTGACTAGAAACTGTCATAATCCAGTTTTTAGAAATGTAAAGGAATTATTTTTTCCAAAAATTATATATTTCTAAGAAGTTAGTAGTGTTTCGTAAAACTATTGGATCATTATAGTTTCTAAAGAAAAACTATATACTCAAAAATTTTCCAAAAATTCTATCAAATGGAACCTAAATTATATTTTTAAATTCTACATCAGTGGAAAAAAGCTGTGAACCGACTCCTCACAAGTCGACCATTGTAAATTTTCACTTCGTTACCATGTAGTCCATCGCCACGTGACCTTTATCGCATGACCTCATAATTTTTTTTTTTTGTAAACGGTAATTAATTTTATTAATGTAAGAAAATTTCAACCAGAGTATTGCAAAGTATTGCCTCAACAAAATATTACAAAAATGGTACCCTGTTACACAGCAGGTGACAATCAACAAAATATAACAAGGATCTGAGTTTTGAAGTTAGTAAAGCATACTGAAAAGAACATATCCAGTGAGATGCAAAATCAATTAACCAAAGGTTAATCATGGCCCAGAATAGCTGGAGTGCCGAAATCCATCTCACAATGAGGAGCCAAAGTCTGCTCCACCTCTCTGCTCTGTTGGAATGCAGATATTGCCATTAAATTCTCACTCTTTTCAAAACTTGTAGCCAAAGAGTCTATCCAACAATGAAACAATGCAGAAATATCATTGATAATTATAAAAGGAGTCCTGTGTAAACCTCGAAATATTCTATTGTTTCTCTTCTGCCAAACGATCCATAGAACAACTTGAACAAAACTGTGAGCACCAGATAAGGTGGCATCAAATTTGAGCACAGGTGGGATGGCTAATAAGTCTTCAATAGAAGTAAAAGCAGGATATATACATCCACTAGAGAATGAATGCCAAATGGACTGCACAAATGGACATAACAAAAACAAATGCTTTACTGATTCGAAAGTAGAGCAGTAAAAAATGCAAGAATCATTTCCCTGCCATCCCTTCTTCATAAGATTTTCTTTTGTAAGGATTCTATTGCATAGCACTAATCAGGTAAAGAGTTTAGTTTTCAGTGGCACCAAACAATCCCAAATTTCATGCAAATATTTAAAGCGGAGTCCACCATCATTCAGCAATTCATAGTATGATTTGACAGTGAAATTTTTGCTGGTGGGTTGCCAAATCAAAATATCTTGTGCATTTGTAATACAAACACTGCTAAGTATGGAGGACCAAGTATTTATCTGTGCATTTATTGAATCGGAATTCTCCAATGATAAAGTATCAGTGAATAAAGAGTTAGGATTAGCAGTATTTGTTTCTAAAATTTTAAATACAGAGGCTTTTTTAAATCTAACTAAGTGATATAGATCTGACAAATAATTTCTTAATTTTTCACCATTCTACCATTTGTTTTCCCAAAATATAATATTTCTACCATTTTAAACCTAGAAAACAGAGAATCCATTAATAATATCAAAACATTTTGACCTCATAAAAATTAATAACAAGAATGACGGACAAATTTCTAATTTTAGCCTTGATAACAGAATGATAGAAGCACAAAACAATACACAATGCAGACCCTTACAAGTAGGGGCGGCAATGGGTCGGGTCTAGACCCAGACCCATGGGTCTGGACCCGTTGGGTCTGGGTTTGGGTCTTGATTTTCAGACCCGTGGACCCGTAGACCCGAACCCGTTAGACCCGTTCACTTATTGGGTCGAGTCTGGGTCTAAAAAAACCCAGACCCGTGGACCCGCTAATATATATATATCCCACACACCCATACCACCATCACAGACGGACGGCTAGGAACCAATCGATCGCCAACCAATGTGTGGTGAGTTAATGCGTGCCTCCGGTCCCTTGCCTTCCTTCCCCCACCAGCGGGTGGCATCAGCCTCGACAAATCCTGCTTGAGGCGCACTTGCCCCGCCTCTAGCTCCTCGATCTTCTTCATCAGCTCTTCCGACGACCGGGTCCTCATGCTCCTCCAAAAATCTCACCTTTTTTTCTTCTGCTTGCTTCCTTGCTCCCTCTCTTCCCTCTCTCCCCTCTCTCTCTCTCTCTCTCTCTCTCTCTCTCTCTCTCTGGGAAGGACAGGAACTTGGAACACCACTTTCTCTTGCTTTCTTTTTCTTTCTTGTCTTTCTGCTGACCAGCGGGTGTTACATTTCATTGGTGAGGGATTATGGTGAGTTAATGCGGAACTTTGTGCTTTGCAGGAAGCAACAACTCATGCTGTCGATGGGGGTGGAGATGGAGAAATCGACGGAGGAAGCCGCCGTGGTGATTGAGAACAAAGATTGTTGGACCCGTTAGACCCGGACCTGGACCCATCTTCTTCATGAGTTTGGGTCTGGGTTTGGGTCTTGATTTTCAGACCCAGACCCGGACCCAGACCTATGAAATATGATGGGTCCGGGTCTAGGTATAGGTAGACCCGACCCAGACCCGACCCGTTGCCACCCCTACTTACAAGTTACAACCAACTTTATTTTACACTTGGTTTAACGGTGGAGTCTTTTTGTGGTCAATTACCGTTTACAAAAACTTCAATTTTCACTTTATTTCTGCTCATGCCAGGGCTCTCCTTGTTCGCGCTACTCCTTCCCCACTCCCTGCGACTGCGATGGTCCCAAACTTCACAAACCAAACCTTCCTCCTTCACCTCCACCACCTCCACCCAAAGCTCCGCCTCCCTTTCCAGCCCCACCTCCTCTTCCTCCACACATCTCGACCCTCCTCCCCCAACCCCCACCTCGACCGCCTTTCCTCCGCCATCTCCGCCGTCGTCCTATCCCACCCCGACGGCGCCACTCCCCGCTCCCTCCTCCAAACCCTGACCCTCTCCCACCCCTCCCTTCGCACCTTCTCCCCCGCGCTTGTCGACCGCGTCCTCAAGCTCCTCTGGAACCACGGCCCCAAGGCTCTCCTCTTCTTTCATTCCCTCCTCCTCCTCCGCCCCTCCTTCACCCCCGCCGCCTCATCTCTCGACCACGCCCTCGACATTGCCGCCCGCCTCCGCGACCGAGGCGCGATCTCGAAGCTCCTCTCCGTCCGCCAGAACCGCCGCCTCCCGCCGGCGACGCCCCGCACCTTCGCCGTTGTGATGGAGCGGTACATAAATGCTGGGAAGGCCGACCGGGCCGTTAGGGTTTTTCTCTCCATGCATCGTCAAGGGTGCCGGCAAGATCTGCCATCGTTCAATACGCTTCTTGATTTGCTCTGCAAGTCCGGTAGGGTCGAAAAGGCGTGCTCTTTGCTCAAGATTTTCCGGCGGAGGTTTGCTCCTGATACTGTTACCTACAACATTGTTGCCGATGGTTGGTGTAGGGTCAAGCAGACGCCGAGGGCGATAGCGACGCTTAAGGAGATGGTGGAGTCTGGACTTGACCCGACGATTGCCACCTATAATATTCTGCTCAAGGGGTTCTTCCGAGCTGGGCAGGTGAAGGAGGCGTTGGAGTTCTTCCGCCAGATGAAAAGGAGATGTAGAGAGGAGGGATCCGATTGCGGTCCGGATGTTGTGTCTTATACTACTGTTATGCATGGATTGGGTGTTGTCGGACAGGTGGAGAAGGCAAGGAAGATGTTCGATGAAATGGTTAAGAAAGGTTGTTGTCCGTCCGTTGCCACATATAATGCTTTAATCCAGGTGCTTTGTAAGAAGGATTCAGTTAAAAATGCGATTTTGGTTTTTGAGGAGATGGTGAGTAAAGGGTGTGCTCCGAACTTGGTGACGTATAATTTGGTTATAAGAGGATTGTGTCATGCTGGGGATATGGATGGAGCTGTGAAATTCATGGAGCATATGAAGCATGAGGGATGTAAACCAAATGTGCAGACTTACAATGTTTTGATCAGGTATTGGACGGAAGCTGGAGAGATTGAGAAGGGTTTGGATTTGCTGGAGGAGATGATGGGAGGTGGGAATTGCTTGCCTGACATGGACACATACAATGTGCTGATCAGTGCGATGTTTGCGAGGAAGAGACCAGAGGACATGCTTACGGCTGGAAATTTGGTATTGGAGATGGTTCAGAGAGGGCATGTGCCAAGGAGATTTATGTTCAATCGTGTGCTGAACGGGCTTCTGCTCACCGGAAACCAGGAATTTGCGAGGGGGCTCTTGAGAGTCCAGAGCAGTTGTTGCCGACTGCGGCGAGAGATAAAGCTATGAAGTTGTTACCGTTTCAAGGGAGGAGAAAATCAACAATGCATCTAAGGTGTACTCTCTAATTCATATTTAACATCACTCTATAATTTACTGATCCTGAATTTCAGTGTGGATATAAAAAATAAGAATCACTTTTAGAATTGAATTTTAAACCAAAATTGGTAAAAAGTACTTCTCAGTAACCTTAACCAAAAGTTTGGTATATATGGAATGACAATCAGCATTTATGTCTAAATTAGCGATATTTGGTCGAAGGTACATCTATGTAGCCTCTAAATAAAATAGACCAACTATCAGTCTATAAATGTTTTTCTCCATATCTTTGTCTTGGAACCATATCAATAAAGTTATATTTTGTTATCTTTGTTCGTTACTTTGTGGGTTTGACATTGGATTCCTGATTGGCTTTTGTATTCCCAGGTTCTTCTTATTTTCTCTTTTATATTGAAATATTTCTCGTACAACAATAAAGAGCTGGTTTTTGAATCCAACATAGATTTTATGGAAATACACTATATGGAGGTTATCAAGCATAATTAGAATTTAATCTTCGAAAGCACTTGTTTGGTTTGATCTTTAGTTAATTAGGCTACATGTCAGTGTAACATTGGCTTAAAAGCTACATGGTTGATAGTTCACACCCAAACAAGAATTCTTTGAATCAATTATGTTTGATTTTTAGGAAACTATCTTGCCTAGAAGCCCATTGAAGATTACCTTATTTTATGCTCAAAGTTTCGAGAATACAATCAATTTGTTGTCATTTGGTTTAAAGCTTAAAGAGTCTCAGCTGCCACTAGGGTTGTCCTCTACGCATCATCCAGAAGATGTCTTGCATTATCATAAAACATTTGTTCTGTTGGTTTTTAAGTGTTTCTTTTCCCCTTTTTATAGTTTGAGGATCAAGCTCCATTTAGTTGGTGACGTTGTTTTCTGTTTTACCATTTCTTTTGTCGTACATGTTTTTTTAAAGCAACATAGATTGAAATGTCATATCGTTATCTGATATCCTTTTATTTTGGTGTAACACATGAAATAAAAGAAGAGAATACAACGTAACAATATCAAAGTTCTATTGCTGGAAAAGATGATTTGGTATGTCAACTGTTTCTTTTCTAGAAAGACAGATTGTACTCGAGAAAAAAGAAATAAACATTTCTTATAGTTTATTCATGAGGAATTCTTCTCTTGGTTGTTGCTCAACATCAGATTATCTCTGTCGGATATCTTTTAACACAAATTCTTTTTCCTAAAATACTGTTAGTGTTATGTTGTAGTGTATTAGTGAATTAATGGATCCTATGTGTTATATGGATCTTATCTCTTTTAACTCAATATATATATGTGTAATACTCCTTTCTAATGAATTAATTTACATTTTTTTCAACACAATATGGCATTCAGTCTCTTTAGAATCCTAACTATGTAAACTTGTAAAATTCATTTTGTAATTATTTACATTTTATAAATTTCATTCTTGGACGTGTGTTACTGTTCTGAGGTCCGTTGTGTGGTTTTTGCTTTTGGGCTTGTGCCTTGTAGGCTGGCTTCTATTTGCGTGTCCCTGTGCGTGGTTTGGCACTGTGCATTGTGGCACTGTGCGTGTGGAGTCCGGGTGTGGGGTTCCCTTGGGGCCTGCATGTGTGGGCTGGTGGTTGAAGCTTGCAGTTGGCCTCATTGGTGGTGGTTGGCGGTTGATTGCTTGTGCGGTGTGTCAGTGGTTGAGACGTGCATGTGGGCACGTTTTCAGTTACCGCAGGCGCAAGCTTTATAAGCCGCACCGCACTTCTCCTCGCCACCCATCGCCGTCTCCTCCTTCCTTATTCTTCCTTTCTCCTCTTCCTCGGCGGCGCACTTCTTCTGCTCCACCTCCACCTCCACCTTCTTTCCCTTCCTCTCCACTTCTCCTTCTCCTTCCCTTTCTTCCTTTCCACTCGTCTCCCCTACCTCCTCTGTTTTTCCCCTGCATCGCGCGTGCATCGAGAGAGAGGAAGAGGTCGAGGGAGCGAAGCGGAGGGCTGTGGTTGCTCGTGGAGGTGCGTGGAGCTCGCGTGGTGTGCCCTGCGGTTGTGGTTGCGTCGGAGTTCGTCGGAGTCGGTATGAGATCGCTGGAGGCGTTTCTCAGGTAGGCATTTCCACTTTGAGTAATAGAGAGCATGAAATTGGTAGAAAATGCTAGGATTGCATGAAATATAGGTAAATTTCCCTTCCTAGAATTTATTGTGTATTTATGAAACATTTATTGGCATTTATGACGTATGGTGTGTTTTGGGTTCTTTTGACTATTCTGCCTTTGTGATTTTATATCTTGATGCATGGTGAATGGATTTTAGTTTTGTTTGTTGGGTTTTGGAGTAGACTCGAGGTTCTACAATATATGTTTTATGCAAGATTTTTGGTATTTGTTTAGGGGGTCCGATCGGAGGTCCGATCGGAGGTCCCAGTTGGGGCGATTTTGGACAATAGGGTTTGGGTCGTTTTCTGGTTTCGTAGAATTCAACATGTCGAATGGAAACGACATACCAAATCAGGAGATTTCGGCATATCGATTCCGCTTGGTATACCGTTTTTCTGTCAGTTTAGGTCCTCTGGTCGAGTTTCGGTCATCTGTTTTTGGACGGTATACTGAATTTGACATGAGGGTTGACCGTTTTGGTCGATCAATCCAAATCGGCCTACCGAACCAGGGTTTTTCGGCATATCGAACTTGATTTCGGCATGTCGATTCTGGGCCCAAATGAGTTTGCAAATGTGTTTTCGATTGCTTTTTGAATGCTATGTTTTGTCCCTATGAGATGAGATTGTGGGCCATCAGTGGTGGTCCCTTGGGACACCTGATGCACCGTTTTGTCGAGGCTTTCGAAGAGTTTTCAAAAGATATGAAAATGGCTTGAAAAAATGGATTTCAAGGAATTGGTTGGCCTGGTTTGGAAAATGATTTCTCGATTTTCTGTGTGCCGATCGAGGCAGCGTGGGACCGTGTCGTCGGGACCAGGGAATGTGACGACATTCTCGGGTGGTCGGGCGCGATGTCCCCTGTTGAAGTCGGGGGGCCGAGATACCTGAGACTGAGGGGCGTCGGGTCCTGAAGGCATGAGACTCCTTGACTGTCGTCTTGAAGCTAGGGTTGTGGTCCACGGGTTGAGGTGTCTTGTGGCATGATGGGAAAGTATGATACTCCTATTGTCGCTGTGAGCACTGAGGCTCGGGTGTGGAGGTATGAACTCCCTCCTGAGCACCGTGTGCCGTGTGTGGAGGACATCGTAAGGAGACTTATCCTGTGGTGGCCAGTGCAGGTGGGACACGTGCCCCGTAGTTGGTAGCTTTCTGAGAGACAGGATAGCCTTCCCAAGGAGGGGTTGGCTTCTGAGGATTCTCCAAGTGGGAGAATCGCGGGATGGTGGTTGGCTCCTGCACAGGGTGGCACACCGTGGCAGTGCAGAACTCTGGGGTCGCTCCTCAGTGGACTGCGTGTAGCCAGAGTTAGGTTGCTTGGCTTTTGGCTTCCGGATTCACTGTGTGTGGTTTTCGCCATTGAGGGCATTTGCGTGTGGCTTTGGGCTAGTAGAGCCCTGGTTGTGGTTTTGGCCGGTGTGGGCCTGATTTATGAGGTTTTGAGAAAATAGTTTGGGAAAGGAATTTAAAAGGAAAATGATTATAGTTTTGTTTTCTACGGTTTTCGTGGGGTACGTACTGGGTGACTTTGGTCACTCATGCTTTTTCCTTGTGGTTTTGGTTTGCAGGTGAGGACATGCGATTGACATAGCGTAATGCATATAGATCGGGGTCTCCTAGTCACACACATAGGTTCCTGGTAGTTAGATATTTTCTGTTTAGTTTTAGTTTTCTCGTAATTTAATTTGTTTAAATTATTGTGGAAAATTTGGGACGTGACAAACTACCATAGGAAACCATTAGCCACCACATCTGACGCTGTTAGTCCACTGCCTGTTGGATTCTGACTAGTACGCTGTTGTCGTCCACCCTAATCGTCGCCAATGGCTACTGTTCACACTGGATTCAACACCCAGCCCACCTATAGTAGCTGTCTAGCACTCCATGGGTCTTCCATCGTTGGATGACTTGATCCGACAGTTCTGGTGAAGTTTGGGGCATCTGATGGTTTTACAACCATCGTCGGTTGTTTAATTCTAGGTTGCTGCTGGTAAGTGTGCAATAGCTATTCTCTCTAGGGCAAGAAGTATATGTTCTAAGTTTCAGTGATTTTTTTGGCATTTTCTAGTCCATATTGGCCTTTTATCTCCTACAAATAAGTTTTCTCTGGATAAATCAGAACTATCTAGATTATTTTTCATGGCATCTTCTCGTGATTATTGCTCAAAAGGCTTGTTGCAATATCAATTAAGTTGATAGGAAAGAATTATTTGTTATGGTCTCAAGGTTTTAAAACATTCCTTGGTGATTACTGAAAAACATGACACATCACACATCCTCTACCTGATGTTAAGGATGTGGCTTATGAGGATTGACTTGTGGATGACTGCGTAGTTATTTCCTGGATGGTGAATAGTATAGATGAAGATATTGCTCGTTTGGTCATGATGTTAAAACCTACAAAGAAGATTTAGGATACTTTTCGTAGTATATATGTGAATGAGAAGAATATTACTAGAGTTTGTGAGATCTATAAGTAGTTATTCACACATAAGCAGGGAGACCGCTTCATACAGGATTTTTACAGTATCTTGAGATCTCTGTTAGATGAGTTAGAGGTATATCAGTCTCTTATGGTGGATATTTTCAAGATGGAGTACAGAGAGGAGCTCGCAATAGCAATCTTTTTAGCTGGTTTATAGCTTGATCTTACCAGTCAGATTAGAGGTTGGATTCTTGGTGTCGACTCTCTTTCCACTCTCTAATTGAACTTTTCATGGGTTCCACGTGCTTTTACTGATTCTTCGGTTTCCTCTATTGTTTCAGATTAGATGGGGATGGCCACATCCATGAGAGGACGCGATATCTAAGGTACTCATGGACGTGGACGTGGACGTGGACGTGGTTGTGACAGTCGCAAGTATGTGGTTGTAGTAATCACACTTCTGATAGATGCTGGGACAAGTTTAGACGACCTCTTCGAACGCATCTTGCATCATATGAGTCATCTGTCCTCGATTCTTCATCATCGGGATCCTCTTCTCATATTGTGACCATTCCTTAGGTTGAGAATGACCAATTCCTTCATATGCGAGCCACTTAGTCCATTATGACTATCTCCCATATCATGACTTTAGGTACACATGCTTTGCTTGCTTCCTAAGACTGTGATTGGATCATAGACTCAGGAGTCTTCTTTTACATAACAGATAATTGAGATCTTTTCACTTGTATTTCCTAGTTATCGGACATCAATTCTGTTTTCATGGCTGATAGCTGGAGTTATCCTAGAGTTGGGGAAGGAACAATTCATGTTTCTTCTTAGATCACTCTTAAAAGAGTCATTTTTGTTTCTGATTTTCCTGTAAATTTACTTTTTATTAGTGCAATCATCAAATAATTATACTGTTTTGTAACATTCTATCATTTCCATTATACCTTTTAGGATCTGTAAACGGAGAGGAGGATTGGCTGGAGCTGTGAGCAAGGCAACGATGTGTATTTACTAATTCATGATGATATTCGACGAGAACTTGTTGCTGCTGCTTCAATGGTGAACTCTTTTTTTTTTATGCTATTATTGTTGAGGACATTTGTCCATTTGTTGCCTTCAGTAGGCCATTCCATAGGTGTTTTTAGAGTCATTTGTTTGTAAGTTGTGTCAGATAAGTAAGTATTATCATGCTACTATAAGCATCAGTCGTTGACTTCGAGTCAAAGTCCTTTTAATTTTGTTCATTGTGATATTTAGGGACTTTTCCATGATGTGTCTATTTCTAATTTTAGATATTATATTATTTTTGTTAATGATTTCTCTTGTGTACCTTGGATGTACTTCTTGAAAGATAGACAACATGTTTTTGAGGTAATTAAAAATTATTTTGTTGAAATTACAAATCAATTTTCTATCTTGTCCAATTTTTTTCGTACTGACGATGCTTTAGAATTTTTATAAATCAATCTTCAAGAATATTGTTTCTCTAAGGGAATCTTGTATCGAACCTATTGTGTACATACTTTTTAATAAAATGATGTGGTTAATGCAAACATGTCGCATTTTGGATGTGACACGCATCATTATGGTTGAGAAACAAATTCTTAAGTATTTATGGTCTGATGCTATGTTTATTGTTGTATACTTGATTAATTGTATGCCTTCTACTCTTCAGAGGAGGAGGAAATTTCTCTTAGAAGATTATATCTCAATCAGGAGTTGTTTACTATTTCACCTAAAGTATTTGATTGTGTTACATTTGTTCAAAATCACACACTTACGCTTGATAAACTTGCACCTTGGGTTTTGAAGCTTTTGTGGATACTCCAAAACTCAAAAAGTATATTAGTGTTATTATCTTCTCACATGTCGTCATATTGTATTTGTCGATGTCACCTTTTTTGAGTCCAAATCCTTCTTTAAGGTGGTAGAACTTGTTCTTGTTGGAGTTTGTTTTTCTTTCTTACCTGTTTCCATTACTTCCATAGAGCATGATAAGTTAATTCAGGTTGACTAACAAGTATCAAAACCCTTATAGGTGTATCATTGTTGTCAACGGCCACTTGTGCGTACTTTGATGGAGACTGTTCCAACTTCAACGTTTGTAAACCTTCCTCACTGTGACCTTCCTATATCCTTATGTATAGGTAGTCGTTTTACTATAGTTCATCCTATATCTACTTTTTTTACTTATAATAGTCTTCACCCGTCTTTTTGTCACTTTGCCCTATCTATTTTTGTAAAGTCTATTCTTAAACACTATCAGGAAGTACTTCAAATTCTTCATTGGAAATCTATCATGACTGAGGAAATGCAAGCATTAGTGTCCCAAGGTATATGGGAACTTGTGACCCATCGTAAAGGAACACAGGTAGTTGACTGTAGGTGGGTGTTCACAGTTAAATATAAGACAGATGGTTCTGTTGAGCGTTATAAAGTCTGTTTGGTGGCACGGACCTTTACATAAACTTATGACGTTGACTACGTAAAGATGTTTTTTCCTGTGGCACGTCTCAATCCTATTTGGGTTCTTTTATCTCTGTCGTTTAGTCCTCGCCTTTACATTAGTTGGATGTCAAGAATGATTTTCTGTATGGAGATTTGTCTGAGCAGGTTTACATTGAGTAACCTCCTAGATTTGTTACTTAGGAGGGGGAATTATGTCTGTTTACTTTGAAAGGTACTATATGAATTGAAGCAGAGTCTCAGAACATGGTTTCAAAAATTTAGTTAAGTGGTGTTAGGCAATGGTTTTAGACAGTACACTATTGATCATTCAATTTTTATCAAGTCAAGTGCATCAGGCTATGTATTCTTAGTAGTCTACGTAGATGTTATTTTCTTGATTAGAAGTGACACTGTAGGGATTATTGAGACCAAGGATTATGTGTTTACATATTTTGTCACTAAGGATATGGGAAAATTCAAGTATTTCTTTGAAATTGAGTTTACATATTGTAAAGATAAAATAGTTCTATCTTAAAGGAAGTATACTCTAGATTTATTACATGAGGTAGGACTCTTGGGATGCAAGTTAGAGTATGTCTATAGAGCAGAATCCATTTTTTGGGATAAGTCATTAGTACTGATGAAGGAGTTTGACAAATACTGATGTTTGATAGGCAAGTTGATATATTTGACGATCACTTAACCTGATAACTCATTTGCAGCAGGACTTTTGAGTTAGTTTATGCATAAGTCCAGACAGATACATTGACATGGAGCTTTACATGTACTTGTTTACATTAAGAGCGTATATGGGAAAGACTTAATTTATGAGAAATATGGATAGTTACAGATTGAAGCCTATTGAGATTTTAGTCATACAGGTGATCGAGGAGAGAGGAAATTTACATTAAGTTATGATACCTATGTAGGTGGTAACTTGGTCACTTAAAGAAACAAGATGCAGAATGTCGTTTCAAGATTCAGTGTAGAAGTAGAATATAGAGCTATGATTCAGGCAAGTTGTGAGATGATGTGGCTTCAATTCCTATTGACAGAGTTTGGTGTTTATGTTGATCTTCTTATGGTCATGTATTGTGACAACTAAGCAGTAATCTTCATTACTAACAATCCTACCTTCCATAAGAGAATTAAATATATAGAGGTAGATTGTCATTACATCAGTGATATGATGTTGTCTCGTCACATTAGTATTCATTACACTCAGTTTTCTGAGTAGTTGTCAGATATCTTTACAAAGGGTCTTAGTGTTTTTTTGTTGTGTGTTAGTAGATTAATGGATCCTATGTGTTATATGGATCGTATCTTTTTTAACTTAACATATATATGTGTAATACTCCTCTCTAATGAAACAATTTCCTCTTCTTTTAACACAATAAACACTATGTGCTAGAGTGATGTTTGTTACCTGTTAGTATGTCAGATATCTTTACAAAGGGTCTTAGTGTTTTTTTGTTGTGTGTTAGTAGATTAATGGATCCTATGTGTTATATGGATCGTATCTTTTTTAACTTAACATATATATGTGTAATACTCCTCTCTAATGAAACAATTTCCTCTTCTTTTAACACAATAAACACTATGTGCTAGAGTGATGTTTGTTACCTGTTAGTATGTCAGATATCTTTACAAAGGGTCTTAGTGTTTTTTTGTTGTGTGTTAGTAGATTAATGGATCCTATGTGTTATATGGATCGTATCTTTTTTAACTTAACATATATATGTGTAATACTCCTCTCTAATGAAACAATTTCCT
Organism: Posidonia australis; assembly: GCA_024699735.1. Lineage (NCBI taxonomy): Eukaryota > Viridiplantae > Streptophyta > Magnoliopsida > Alismatales > Posidoniaceae > Posidonia > Posidonia australis. Next base: position 19,340 of record JAMKQA010031798.1, read on the forward strand.
CTTCTTTTAACACAATAAACACTATGTGCTAGAGTGATGTTTGTTACCTGTTAGTATGTCAGATATCTTTACAAAGGGTCTTAGTGTTTTTTTGTTGTGTGTTAGTAGATTAATGGATCCTATGTGTTATATGGATCGTATCTTTTTTAACTTA
>JAMKQA010031799.1:0-25443 GCA_024699735.1 Posidonia australis
TTTTGGATTCTTTGATATAACACTTGCATACAATTTTAATTTATACAGAAAGCACTTTATATCTTTTTCATGCTTTAATAATTATGAAAATATGCACTCACAAGTAATCATCAAAATTAATGCATTATTTCTAACATCCATTGCTTAGGATAGATGACCTATTTAACCAGTTGCAAGAAGCATCGGTCTTCTCAAAGATAGACCTGAGATTGGGATATCATCAGCTTCGGATTTGGGAAACAGATGTGCACAAGATAACCTTTTGAACTCGGTGTGGCCATTATGGGTTCCTAGTCATGCCATTTGGGCTGACAAATGCACCAACCGCTTTTTTGGACTTGACGAATAGAGTATTCAGACCCTACTTGGACCAGTTTGTAGTTGTGTTCATAGATGACGTCCTAGTATATTCTCCTAATGTTGAGACCCACCAGCTACATCTAAGGACAGTGCTAGAGATGTTGAGATAGCACCAACTTTACGTCAAGTTTTCTAAGTACGAGTTTTGACTAGAAAAGGTCTCATTTCTCGACTATATCATATCTGGAGAAAACATCAAAGTGGATCCAGTCAAGTGGAAGTTGTGAACAGTTACACCAAACCTAAGAATGTCATGAAGATCAGAAGTTTTTTGGGTTTGGTGAGATATTATCGAAAATTCATATAGGATTTCTTCAAGATTGCAACACCCTTGACCAGACTAATTTGGAAAGAGGTTCCTTATGTATGGGGTTGGCAATGCAAATAAAGTTTCAATGAACTAAAGGTCCATCTGGTCACATTTCCAGTTCTAACTCTACTATCTGGGAGTGGTGGTTTTATAGTATACTGCTTGTGGAACCAAATTACGGTACATTCTGATGCAGTATGGCAAGGTGGTGGCATATGCCTCTTGCCAATTGAAAGACCACAAGAGAAACTACCCCACTCATGACTTGAAGATGGCTACAGTAGTATTTGCTCTGAAGATATTGAGGCACTACTTGTACGACGAACAGTTCGAAGTATATCTTCACACAGAAAGATCTAAATTTGAGGCAAAGGAGATAGATAAAATGCCTCAAGGATTATGACTTTGATCTGTCTTAACATTCATGAAAGGCAAATGTGGTCACAGATGCTCTAAACCAGCCTAATGATCAAAGAATGGTAACTTCTGAAAGTGTTGGTTGAGTGTAGACCACGGAGGCAGTCTTAGAGACCTGCTAGAGCCTGGATGGCAAATTTATCTGTTCACCCAAAATTGTTGTAAGCAATTGTGACAGTTCAGTAGTTGGACCCATTTGTGCATGGAATTTGGCAGAAATTAGAGGCAGGAGAGGCGTCTCATTTTTCTATAGGTGTGGATAAAGGGCTTAGATACGATCTGTGACTGTACATGCCTCAGGTGGAGGAAGTAAAGCAGAGATTGCTTGATGACGTCCACCAGTCTAAATACACAATTCATTCAGGAAGCACCAAGATGTACAATGATCTGGAAAAAAACTTCTGGTGGCCTTAAATGAAAAGAGAAATTGTGAATATGTGGCTAAGTATACAACCTGCCAAATGACGAAGATTAAGCACCAGAATCCCAGAGGGACTCTGCAACCTCTGGATATTCCTGTTTGGAAATGAGAACATGTGTCGATGGATTTCGTAACAGGATTAACCAGAACCCGGAGAAAGAACAATAAGTATGGGTAATCGATAACTAGCTCACTAAATTGACACACTTCTTGCCTATGAGGGTGAATTTTCCTTAATCACAGTTGGCAGAGTTGTACGTGTCAAAAATAGTTCGATTGCATAGAGTTCCAGTGTTAATAGTGTCTGACAAAGATACCTAGTTCACCACGAGGTTCTAGGTGTTGCAAGAGGCATTTGGCACTAAGTTGAATTTCAACATCGCTTTCTACCCTAAGACATACAATCAGGCTGAAAGAACTATTCAGACATTGGAGGATAAATTGAGGGCCTATACATTAGACTTTGGAGGAAGATAGGAGGAACACCTGTTGTTGATTTAGTTTGCCTACAACAACAACTATCACTTCAACATTAGGATGGCTTCGTATGAGGCTCTGTATGGCAAACTGTGCAAGGCACCCACCTGTTAGAGTGAGGTAGGCAAACGACAGCTTGTGGGCCTAGAAATTGTGCAGCAGTATGAGAAAAAAGTAGACTTGATTCGGAAAAGATTGATTGCAACATAAAGTAGACAGAAGAGTTATACAAATAGAAGGTGAAGACCTTTGAAATTCTAAGTAGAAGACTTCGTTTTCCTAAAGGTATCACCAACCAAGGGAGTGTCACACTTTCTAGGCATAAGTCCACTTATCATTGCAGTTTGTTTTGGTAATTTAAGATGTTTTGATTGGTTTTAATTTTAGGAAACAATTGCTGTACTGAAAAAGTTTTCGAAACATGGTTTGGAAAGAAAAATGCACAAGTTTTGAAAAAGGTTTTCTGTGGTTTTTGGTCAGATCTATGTAGTGGTAGGAGAGTGAACAATGGAGGTATGAATCCTAAGTGAGATTGCTTACAAGTTTGAAGGCATAGTTGCCGATGTTGAGCCCAGGTGAAAGAGATCAAATTACCCGCTATGTTAATGCTGATTGGGTCTGAGGATGGAGTCCTATGGTTCTCAAGCACCAAGGGGCGTCGGAAGGATGCATCCTCAGCATGTGAAAATATGATGAGATAATTAAGGCCTGTTGGCCAAGGCAGTCATTCCCCCATACGAAGAGGTTTTACCACGATAGTGTAGTTGAGAGAAGCAGTAGTGTTCAGCAACTGCTTGTGGTTGGGTCACTTGTGGCCAGGGTGACACTATTAGTTTTGCTTGTATTATGTGTGTGTTGTTTTTCCAAGACAGTTTCAAACGAGTTTTTGAAATGCACAAAATGGTTTGAAAGTGCATATGACTTGAAAAGGAAAATGAGATTGTTTTGAAATGGCATGTTTTGCAAAGTGGATTTCCAGAAAGTTATGAATGTGTTTTACAGATTTGAAATACCTTTTTAGCCTGGTTTTAATGATCGTGAATTGTGAGTTTCTCGTGGTTTTGCCATGATTTTTTGTTGATGCATACTGAGTGACTTTTAAGATCACTCACGCGTTTTATTTGGTGTTTTTGTCTCCAGGTGCAAAGTAAAAGTGCAATTTAGTTTTGGTGCAAGATTTTGGAGCCATCTAGCCACACATATGTTCTAGGTAGTTAGTTTAAGTTATTTTATTAGTTTTCTTAATTTTCTTTAATAATAATACTTGGATGGTACTGGTACTAGTTTGTAGCACATTAGGGCGTTATAGAGACACCTTCGTCTACCTCTAGAAACCCTAAAAATTCACCTAAAACATCTGACAGCTCCATTCCTCTTTGCAGGTATTGGGACGAGCCCTCATCCATTACCACATGCACTCATCTCCATTTGCAATGATCCAAACCCCTTAGAACCCACCTCCTACACACAGGCAAAAAGATTCCCTCATTAGCATCATGTCGTGGATGAAGAGTTCTCAGCCCTTCTCCACAACAACACATGGTCAATAGCTCCATATCATCCCAGCTACAATGTAGTTAGATCCAGGTGGGTTTTTCGTGTTAAATGATGGGCCAACAACATTGTTGAATGCTGCAAGACAAAAAAGAAGGCATGGACTTTGAAGATACATATAGTCCTCTCGTCAAATCCAACACCATTCGAACCATACTATCATTACTGTTACCAACAAGTGGGTTCTTTGGCAACTTGACGTCCGAAATGCCTTCTTACAAGGCTTTCTTCCTAAGGATGTTTATAAGAGCCAACCCCATGGATATTAAGATACTCCTCGTCTCAACCATGTGTGCAAGCTACATAGAACTCTGTATGGTCTCAAACAAGCTTCAAGAACTTGTTTCCAATGATTACATTCGTTTCTCCTAAATTGTGGCTTTTGAAACAACCTTGCTGACACATCTCTGTTCATCTGATGTCAAGGTCATTCTACATTGGCAATTCTTGTCTATGTGGATGATGTCATCATTATAGGCAATGTCACATCTATGGTTGATAACAAGTATCTGTTCTGATTTTGATTGTTGAGATTTGGGTTCAATTGGTTTTTTTTCTTGGCATGGAGATCACCACTTAGATTGACTCATTGTGTCTCTCCCAAACTTGGTATGCCACTAATCTTCTCAAAAAATACGACATGGAAAATTATTCTCTATGTTCTACACCATTGCAAAATGGGTCTCATTTGAATTCCATTGACGGAGATCTCTTGCCTGATCCAACAATATATAGAAGTATGGTTGGTGGTTTACAATACCTCACCTTGTCTTGGTCGGACATTGTCTTTGTTGTTAATCATGTCTCTCAATACCTGCAGTAACCTCGCACTTTTCATCTTCAGGTAGTAAAATGGATTCTATGCTACATCAAGAGCACTCTTCAACATCGCACGATCTCTCGACCATGTACCTCTACTCTTCCATTATTTGCTTACTCATACGCTGATTTGGTTGGTGATGCATCCAATATACGATCGGTCTCCAACGGATGTGTCTTTCTTAGTCCTAATCTCATCTCCTAGACGACCAAAAAGCAATCTACTGTTGCATAATCTAGTGTAGAATTGGAATATCGTGCTCATGTAACCACTTTAATTGATCTACGTTGGCTTTACTATTTACTTTGAGAGTTAAGAGTAATGATTTCAGCTCTACATTTACTATTGTGTGATAACATCTCAGCTCTTCACATAGCCTACAATTTAATGTTCTATGGTCGCACTTGACACATTGAAATAGATTATCACTTCATTTGAGAGCTTTTTATCGAAGATGTTGTTTGAGAACAATATATTCCATGTGAACACTAGGTCGTTGATATATTCATATAGGGATTATCTAACGAAAAAATTCATAAACTTCGCTCAAAGGTTTCCCTACGATAAATTCTACTCAACTTAAGAGGTAGTATGGGAATCATATGAGTCTTTTGGTATCTTCAAATTCTATAGATTAATTATCATTCTTCCAACAATGCGCTTTATATATCTCTATATTTAGTAATGTATTATTCTGTACTCCCTTCGAATGAGTAATGCCTCCAGTCGCTTCACTTTTCTCCACTTGGAAGGAAAGAAGTGGTAATTGTTCTTCCCCTCCGCGGTGACCAGAAACCTAAAACGCCGATATCCCACTCACCACTTGCTATGGGCGGGAAAAAAATCCCAAATCGACAGGGGACGCGAGAGAGAGAGAGAGAAAGAGAGAGAGGGAAGAAGCCAGAAATGGACGAAGAGGAAGACGAAGCCCTCGCCGGAATCCTGGCGGAGCTGGAGATCCACCAGGACCAGGGGCCCAAAACCCCCATCTCGGCGACCTCGATATCCTCCCTCCAGTCCCTGTTCGACGCCGGCGATGGCGGAGACCTATGGGACCACTTTTCCGCCAAGAAGATCCCTCCTTCCGCTCTCGTCTTGTCCATCTCCGCCGCCATGGACTCTGGTACTCCTCGTCTCTCTCTTCTCGCTTCAAGGCTATATCTTTCCATCCTGCTGTCCCCGGCATCTCCGGTTTACACGCTCTTCGACCCCGTCACGTTTTTTGCACTGCTTGGATCGCTCCGCCGGTCGCTGAAACCGCAACTGCCGTTTGATGGGGCATCGCCGATGGAATGGGGATCGTCGGCGTTGCAGGAGAGGAATGGGAACCGCAGGGGAGATCGGAGGAAGAGGAAAGGCCGGGGACGGGGTGGGAGGGGTTGTGGAGGTGGTTCTGGTGAGGTAAGAGGGGACTTGGGTGGTCTGTTGGTGGATGTTCTTAAACTTTTGGAATTGGTAGTCTCGCGTGTGCGGCTTGATCGGACGCCGGATGGGGTGAAGTCTTTGGTGGAGACAGTGGTGGGAATTCTCGACAGCTCGATGGGGCAGCAGGTCCGGGTGTCTGATGTATGTTTCAGGATACTCCACGGGGTTGTGTCAAAGCCTGAGCATGGTGATCAGATGCTCACATCTGTTCAGGTGATGAAATCTTTGACAAAGGTGATTTTGACACACACGAAGTCCTCCACTCTACGGGCCGATGCTCGTGAGTTTGTGGTAAGTCGGATTATGCCAATGGGAAAGGAGAATGGAGCGATCCAGAAAGCTGTGATGTACTTCCCAAGGTACCTTGCCATGAATGCTCCAGAGAAGTCTGAACCAAGAGCATGTGCTGTGGACTCTATTTTGGAGATTGTGAAAGCAATGCAGCCCGATGACCAGATTGATTTCGTGAGCTATGTTGTCAAGATGTGTCATGGGAAAGCAGCGTTGAGACTGCTGGCAGTTGATTTAATAGTGGCACTTTTGACATCATTACCTGATCCATTGGGTGTTGGAGATTTGATGAATGATGAGGTTGATATAGTAGATGACATATGGGGCGTTAAATGCCTTGAAGCACTGGTAAAACGTTGCTCTGATACTGTAGCAGGAATTCGTGCTCGGGCATTGACAAATACTGGTCAGATTGTTGAGTATTTGTCAAAGATTTCAAAAAATAACTTGTGTCTGCGAAAGGTTCTCTCATTGGAAGACTCTAGTTTTAATGATCTTCTGAGGAAGAGATGTAGAGATGACAAAGCTGCAGTTAGGAAGGCTGCTCTTGTTCTCATTGCAAAATCAACGGAACTTATTGGTAGACCAATTGACGAGTTAATTCTCAAGATGATGGGATATGCTTGCTCCGACCCGCTTATCAGCATTCGGAAAGCTGCTCTGTCAGCCTTGTCTGAGGTGCCTTTTCGTCCTCCACATTATATATTTGACAGTTTTTGTGCCGTATCTTCATGCTTGCCTTTGGATTCTTATTTTCTCAGGCTTTCAAAAAGTTCCTAGATGGCAAATTGTTCTCTGTGTGGCTTCATGCTGTCCCACCTTTGATCATGGACAATGAAATGGGCATCCAAGAGGAATGTGAAAACCAATTTCTCGAATTGGTTTTAGATTGGATATCTAGAGTTGGGAGTGCCAAATTGTGTGACAATTTCCAGAATTTGGAATCAGCTTTTCCATATGAGCTTTTGGCTTTAATGAAAGAGATATGTGATGGAGATATAGCAGTGTATGTCAAAAAGATATGCAGTAGCCTTGGGAAGAAGAAAAAACTGAAGCCCTCTGTTGCTTCATCACTTCAAAGCATCATTACAGCCTCAGAATCACTATGGTTGAGCAATTCCATGCCAATAGAGAAGTGGACTGCTCCTCCTGGTGCTTGGCTGCTTCTTTCAGAGCTGTCACCCTTCATGCCCAAAGCAATCAGTTGGAAGTTCCTCCAACATCACTGGGAGCTTCTTGACAAAGCAAACTTGGAAGACATTCATGGAATGGTCAATGAGACAGAACTAAACTCTGTTTCATGGGCCACAGACCGTGTTTTCTTATTGCAAACAATTTCTAATGTTTCTAAGGAGTTGCCTCCAGAGCCTGCTGCAGATTTGGCTCACAACTTATTGAAGCGGGTTGAGTGTTTTAATATGCATTTAACGGAGGTAACAAATAGTCTTTACACCCATGTCTCCTCCCACAAGAAGCTTATTTGCACTTAATATGTGTTCAAGCAATTGTGTTAATAATAGTATGTTTCTACAAGTGTGCTACCTCTCTCATGCATTTTTCTCTTTCTAATAAAGGATAACAGGATAAGTTCCAGAGTGTCCTGATTTTTCTAACTCACTTTAATTGCTTATCTTGAAATTTCAAATAAATCATTCTTGTTTGAGTCAAATTCATTTTGACTTTTTGATCAAAATTGGTTATACCATACACTGGTTCTTATAGTGTAAATTGTAATCGTTTTTAACTTTGTGTAAGTTTTGTCAAGAAAGAATATAGTCTAAGTTCTGCAATTGCACTGGCTTGTATTGTTTAGTTCTGCTTGTATTGTTAACCAGTTTATTTAGATTTGGCTGTTTGGCTTGCATGTACGAATTTTCTGATGAAGGGTGAGTGTTACTCAATAATTCTCAGAAGGAATTGGTATAAGGTAGTTCTTGAATCATCTTGACTAGACTAGGAGTTGAGTCTTAAAGTCATTAAGAATACAAAGTAAAGAACTATCTGAAGGTTGGTATGGAGATAACATCCACTGATCTAATACTTTAAGTATAATCTTGTAGTTCTCTTTTTTAAAAGAAGAAAGCTATTTTCATGGTCTTGTGAGGTGAGACCGAGCAGTGAAAATTTCACATGAAGATACCAGCAAAAAATTCATTATCAAAGCAAGCTAGTTTGTTGGTGTAGATTTTGGTCTCTGTTTGGTTGAATTGCATATTCAACTTTGTGGTTAGCATCTCCTGAATGATGCTCATTTCAATTAATAAGAACTTTCCTATCATTTTCCTAAAAAGCCCTGCCAGCGAGTGACTTGGATTGCAGCTTATGTCCTATTGTTACCAAGATTGTTCTGGAAATTTGAATTAGTCTAAAGCCTTGACTTTGTTAAAATGGCTTTTTTGTGTACTGTATCATTTGCAAGACAAGTTTTTGATTTCATTTTCTGCTTCTGAGCAGTTGCTTGTGCTTTCCATTTGGAAATGATGATAGGTCGATGCTCATGTGAAAGCTCTTAGAACCTTATGCAAGCAGAAGGCCATGAATCCTGAGGAGGGTGAAGCTCTTGTGTCCAAGTGGGTGCATCAGTTGCTCTCTGATGCCCTGAAAATTCTGGACAGCTACATATCAAAAATTTCTGATGCTAATGGCCTCGGAAGCTTTTCAACACCTCAAAATGGGAAAAAGAAAGAGAAGAATGTGAACTTGGAGTCTGAGTCAACATCACAAGTTGTGACTGCAGTTTTCACTATTGGGTCACTGATTTTGATTTGCCCTTCTGCAGATGTTAAGGGTATTATCCCATTGCTGCACACCATAATGACATCTGGAAGTCCTGAAGGGAAATCAAAAAAACTAGCTGGATTAATTGTTCCCCTGAAGGATATGGCCTCTTCCTTGTATATTCAGTCCTGGGTGACAATGGGAAAGATTTGCCTCGTGGATGGAAAATTAGCTAAGCGTTATATCCCCCTTTTTGTGCAGGTTTAAACAACAAATTCATACATTTGAGTCTTGAGTTTAGGTTTCTAAAGACATTTATTTTTTTCCTCAAATTGTGTTTCAGGAGCTTGAGAAGAGTGACTCTGCAGCACTGAGGAACAATATCTTGTTGGTAATGGTGGATTTTTGCGTCCGGCACACTGCCTTAGTTGATTGGTATGGTTCCAACTCTCATAATCAGATCCTGGAGAAATATCATGTCTCTTAGATCACTATGTTTAGTGTATTGTACCATTTAAAAAAGATACAGTGGACAGTTTTTTGCCATTAAAATGGTTACAAGCTTTCTAATTTAGGGTATGGCACCACAATAACCAGTTACGTAATAGTCACAAGGAAGAGCTGTATCTATTTGTCTCTCGCTGTTCCATCATCTATATGTTCTTTGTTTCTGCTTCCTTTTCAATTAATCAATTCTTTCCTCTACTTATTTTGGAATAAGAGTAGAACATGATATAAGGCTATATTGGCAATTTGAAAAACTAAAACTAGTGGTATGCTAATATTGATACATTTATTTTAAAAACTTGAGGAGTTTGATTGATCATTATCTAGTTGCATGGTAATATTTGTTAATGAATTTTAGTATAAATTTGTTAATCTTATACCATACATTAGCATTAACAGGTGGAATCATGACTACCATTTTGTAGGTCCTTGTGAGGATGTTGAATCATATTGTTAGATGTATTATATACACATAGAGTCAATATTTAAATCTTTTTGGCAGTAAAATATCATAAAAACATGAAAAGGCAAAAGTGGTCATTAGTTAGCCAATGAACTAGTGTGACTAGCCAAGTTAAAAACATTGAGTTGTTGATTGGCTAGAAAAGGCAGATATGTACGTAGGACAAGGAGATGTACTTGATCTTATAATTGGACAAGAATTTTGACTTTATTTATGTTATTGAGAAAATGAGTCTATTACATTAAGATGAAAGGGATTACATATATATAGTGGGATACTAGTATAAAAGATCCTTATAAAATAAGAATCCATTAACCCACTAAGACTCTAATAAGTACTCTAACACTCTTTTTCAAGTTGAAGCAAATATATTTAACATGCTCAGTTTGTTACATAAATAATAAAAAATCGCAACACTAAGTAAGTTCCTTAATGAATATATCTGCTAACTGTTTGAAAGGTTGAGTGTAAGGAGTACTGATATGACTAGATAACACTATGTCTTTGATGTAATGATAATCCATTTCTATATGTTTGGTTCTTTCATGAAAGATTGGATTGTTAGCAATAAATATCACAGTTTGGTTATGATAGTGCATGGTCATTGGAAGATCAACCTGAACTCTGAGCTCCATCAGTAAATAAAGTAGCCATATTATTTCACAATCTGTCTGAGCTATGGTTCTGTATTTTACTTCTGCACTAGATTGTGAGATAACATTCTGTTTTTTGTTTCTTTAAGTGACTAAGTTATCACCTACATAGGTGTAATAACTTAATGTTGATTTTTTATCTCCTTGATTACCTGTATAGTCGGAATTTGTATAGGCTTCAATCTATAAATGCTCATGTTTGCTGTAAATCAAGTCTTTCTTAAGTGAGTTCTTGATGTAGGTGTACACGTAGAGCTCTCTGCTAATATGTCTGTTTAGGTTTATGCATAAACTAACGTAGTAGTTCAATTGCAAATGAAATATCTGAACGAGTGACGATCAAATAGATTAATTTTCCTCTCATACGTTTGTACCTAGTAGCCTCCTTCAAGAGCATTGATGTATTATCCCAAAAAGGACTTTGCTCTATTAGTGTATATTTAGGCTTGCATCTCTGAAGTTTTGTCTCCTGTAGTAAATCTAGAGTATATTTTCTCTGAATTAGAACCATCTTATCCTTGTCGTATGCAAACTCAATGTCAAAAAAATACTTTAGCTTGTCCATGTCTTTAATGATAAAGTGCTTTAACAAATACTCATTTGTCTTTACAATCCCTATAATATCATTATTTGTCAAGAAGATGTCATCTACATAAACTGCTACGAATACATGGTCAGCAACACCTGACTTGATGAACACAGAGTGATCAACTGTACACTGTTTAAACCCATTGTCCAGTTCAACTTGGTTGAACTTCTGAAATGATGCTCTTAGGCTTTGTTTCAGTTCATATATTGCCTTTTTAAGTAGATAGAGATAGTTCTCCCATTGAGTAACAAATCCTGGAGATTGTTCCATGTAAACTTGTTCAAAAAGATTGCTACAGAGAAAGGCATGTTTTACGTCCAGTTGATGAAGTGACCAAGATTAATTAACAACAACTGAAAGTAGAACTCTGATGGAATTGAGTCTAGTAATAGGAAAAAAGGTAGTTGCATAGTCAATTCCATAAGTTTGTGTACAATCTCGTGTCATTAAACATGCTTTGTGTCTTTTAATTGAACCATCTGCTTTGTATTTTACTGCCAAGACCTACTTATAATCGACCATCTTTGTTCCTTCAGGACGAGTCACAAGTGTTCATGTACCTCGAGAAGTCAAAGTTTGCATTTCTACTTCCATAGTAGTTGTCCAATGAGGTAGAAGAAGAGCTTCTTGGTAGTGATTTGAAATAGACTCTGTAGAAAGAAACGAGGCAAAATGACGGAAAGAAGGATGAAGTTTGTTATAGGTAGCAAAAGTAGAGATAAGATGGATTGTAGTGGATCGACTACTTTTATGTAGAGCTATAGGAAGGTCAGAGTGAGTAGGATCTGTAGATGTTGTAGTCGGAGTAGAGTCGATCGAAGGAGGCATGGTTAGTCATAGGCGGCGATGATATACTTGTAAGGGCTTTGGGGCTTGCTTTTCAATCTGCACTGGCGAATCACATGATTTGAGACTCACAGGAATAGGTGAAGGAAGAGGGATGGATTTAGTAATAGAATCAACAACATTCGTGTAGAATTTGGACTCGAGAAAGGTGACATTTGCAAAAACAATGTAACGATGTGTAGATGGATGAAAACACCAATACCTTTTTTGAGTTCTAGAGTATCTAACAAAGATGCATTTAATTTTGGACAAAGACAACATAACCAAATACTTTAGGAGGAAGAGCAAATAGTTCTTGAAAGGGACACAATCGTCTAAGTGGAATTTCACCTCTAAGAAGAGCAAAAAGCATACAATTAATCAGGTACATTGCTATAAGTATAGCATTAGATCATAAATATTTAGGAATATGCTTTTCAACCATAATGGTGTGGATCACACCTAAGATGTGACGATGTTTGTGGTTTGCAATACCATTTTATTAAGACGAATGTGCACAAGATGTTTGATGCAAGATTCCCTTGGAAGTGTAGTAATTTGAAGATCATTTTGTAAAAACTCTAATGCATTGTCAGTGCTAAATACTTTAGGAGAGGCAGAACATTGATTCATAATTTTTATAAAATAATTTTGAATAACATTGAACACATGTTGTCTATCTTGCAAGAGGTAAATCCAAAATACATGAGAAAAATCATCGACAAAAGTAATGTAGTACTTATATTCTGAAACAGATGAATCCTGAGCAGGTCTTCAGATGTCACAATGAACTAAATCAAATGGGTTTTGACTTACTGATAAGGACTAATGCTTGTAGGTAGCACGATGGTGCTTACTCAATTGACCGGACTCACATACAAAAGACTCAAACGATATCTATGGAATGGCTTGCTTAAGATGACGAAGAGATGAATGCCTTAGTTGGTCATGTTATAAAAATGAAGAATCAACTGTGGAAGACTGGAAGCAACTGTAGCAAGGTCCCGTGGAATATCATCGTGAACTAATAAGTACACATCATTGCCTCGCTCACGGTTCAAACTTATTTTTCTCTCTGTCTATAGATCTTGAAAAGTGCAATAGAAAGGATAGAAAGTTACAAAATAATATAACTATTTAGTAATAGCATTGATAGAAAGTAAATTGACTGGAAAGTCTGGAACAAAAAGAACCTTTTCAAGTGTGATGTAAGAAGAAGCATGAACTGCTCCTTTCCTAGCTATCGGGTAAGTTTGACCATCGATTATGGAAATAAAACTAATGTCTGACAATTGGGAAAGACTGGTGAACAGATCTCGAGTACCTGTCATATGGGAGAAGGTTTTCGAGTTTATAATTCATTCACTATCTTGGAAGGCAAACAATGTATTTGTGCTTAAGATAGTAGCATGAAATGTAGTCATAGTAAATTGAGTGGTTCGTATCTCAATGAATTGGTCATACTTAGTCTGAGGATCGTCATAGTTTAAAGAGTGGAGTCTGAAGTAGGTGACTCAGAAGATACAAGATGAGCTAGTAGCAGCCATCCGAACTTGTACCAACATCTGTTTGAAGTGTGGTTGTTACAGTTGTAATGGTCACACTTGCAAACATTGCGCCTGCGTCGACGTCCACGATATCCACAAGTGCCTCGTTTTCTTATGGACACCATCGCAGCCTGATATGAAACAACAATGGGAGTTGGAGATCTAGTAGAGACCTGTAACACTTGGGAGAAGGTTGATTGGAGAGTGGGAACTGGATCAACACCAAGATTTTGCCCTCGAATCTGATTGACTAGATCAGGTTGTAGGTTAGCTAGGAAGATTGCCACTGTTAATTCTTTTTTGTACTCCTTCATCTTGGAAATATCTATGACAAAAAACTGATACACTTCTATTTCATCTAATAGAGATCTCAAGGTACTGTAAAACTCTTGTACTGAGCGGTTCCTTTGTTTGTGTGTAAACAATTATTCATAAAATTTAGAAACTCTAGTAATATTTTTCTCATTCTTGTAGGTACTACGAAGAGTATCCCTGATCTTCTTTGCAGGCTTTAACATGAGCGAGTAATGCCTTCATCCATATTATTTACCATCCATGAAATTATAGCACAGTCATCTGCAAATCAGTTCTCATATGTCGCATCCTTGGAATTCAGCGGAGAAGCGGTGATATGACGTTTTTTTTTGATGAACACTAAGGAAAGTTTCAAATGCTTGAGACCACAACAAATAATTCTTTGCTGTTAACTTAATGGACGTAGCAACTAGGCCTTTAAACAAGGAATCGTGAGAGGATGTCGTGAATTGTGTGTTGGACAGGTCTGATTTGTCACAAAAAAAACACCAATTTTGGGGTAGAGGAGGCTGATACGGAGGAGATAAGGCCTCAAGGGGACACAAAAACTTAAGGTTTATACTTGTTACCTTAGAAAAGAGAAATATCACAACTTACTAATAGCAACATGTACTTGGAGATCCGAAGGTGGCTGCAAAAACCCTCAGAAACCACAAAGGAGCCATTGGAATTGCCGGATCAGGTCATCCGGCAGTTGAGGAGGGACAGTTAGGCCCTGAACAGGCCCTACATGTGACTGTCGGCACTGGAAGAGGTGCTGGATGGCGCAAAAATGCTGATCAGGCACCGATGGCAGTGGTAGGGGGCGGCAGTGTGGTCAGAATCTGGCAGTCAATGGCTTGGTGTCGTCGGAGAAGTTGGTCAGCGAATTCCTGTGGTGGCTAGGGTTTTTTTTAAGGCTCTGATACCATGTTATTGAGAAAATGAGTCTATTACATTAAGAAGAAAGGGATTACATATATATAGTGGGTTATTAGTATAAAGGATCTATTAACCTATTAAGACTCCAATAAGTACTCTCACAATTTATATGTTCCCTTCATCAGCAAATCTGCATAATTGACCACTATGGCACCTTTGTGGACTGGAAACTGTAAGCAGTGCCCCGCCAGCTTTCTATGGTTAATTTTACTGTTATCTAAATATTGTAGTCATCATTGACCTACTCTCCTCCATTAAGTTAAACTGAAAACATGGGTTTTGCCACAACTTACAATAGATCAACTCTTCATGGGTTTAATTGATCTGCTTGGCTGCTTTGCTACTTGGTATTTATATTTTGCTATTTGGTAAATTTACATTGTTGTAATTTTACAGTTACATACCTAAAATTGCTGATTTACTTCGGGATCCCTGTGAAATTGTAAGAAGGCAGACATTTATCTTACTTTCGAGATTATTGCAGGTTTGTTTTCTGATATTACTTTTTTAGGTGGTGTTTACAGATATTACTTTAATTGCTTGATTTACTTTCATGCTGTAGAAGAGTCATGTTCTTAGATTAATGAACTTGGTAAATACCTTTATGTAGAGGGACTATGTGAAATGGAGAGGGGTGCTATTCCTGTGCTTTCTCTTGCCCTTAGTTGATGAGTCTGAGAAAATCAGGCATTTGGCTGATTTCCTTTTTGGCAACATCCTAAAAGGTGAATCCTCTGACATCATTGTGTCGAACTGTTCCTTTATGTGTAAAAATTAATCTACTGTTAAATTTGTCTGCAGTTAAGGCACCTCTTCTTGCATACAACAGTTTTGTGGAGGCCATTTTTGTTCTGAATGATTGCCGAGCTCATTCTGGGCATAGTGAAAACTCCAAAACTGGAGCCCAACTTTTCTCACTTAGGTAACATGTGATACTGAGCCTTCACTGTAAAATGATACCTCATAGGCTTATGATAACATCAGTACTCATATCAGATTTTCCTTTCTACAGGGGTAGTGATGAAACATCTCGTGCAAAAAGAATGCATATTTATGTTTCTTTGCTGAAACAAATGGCTCCAGAGCAACTATTGGCTACTTCTGCCAAGCTCTGTGCTGAGATATTGGCTGCTGCTTCCGATGGTTTGCTTAATCTTGATGATATCACTGCACAATGTGTATTGCAGGTAAGTTTGAAGGCCAGACTGGAAAAATAATTATTAGACAAAATCGAATTGTTGATATGAGAACCAATCTCCTTCAATTAAAGGGCGGAGCATTTATTTCTTATAATGATGAAATTAAACTAGTATCAAATTTTGATATTCAGTACCACAATTTTGGTGATTTTCCAGAACAAAACCTTTTTATTTTTCCATTATGCAGTTACAAGCTTACAGCGTTTTATTTTTGCTTTGTTTAACTGCAAGAAAATGCTTCGTTGAGATCTATTTTGTTCATATGATTTTGTCATTTTTTTGCAGGATTAAGTAGTTAATATGAATGCCTGACTGTTACATTTCCAAATATGCTTTCAGCAAAGCACAATCTTCTTTGTCCTATCTTAAGATTCTTATTCACTGTTCAATTGACAACAAACAACCAGTACTCTCCATTTCTCAAAAGAAAAAAAGACAGTACTTACCTCAATCTTCGGCCGATGTGCTGATTATCCAAAATAAATTGTTCAATCTGTGATGTTAACATGAAGGATCTGTGATCTCCAATATGATATTTGTATGAATACTGAAAATGGATCTCCACGACTTGCAGGATTCTTTAGAAATCCTTTCATGCAAGGAAATACGGATCCAGTCACCCCGTGGATCTCATGCAGCAGATATAGGAGAGGAAGGTGGGGATGGTGGAGCTCTTTCAGCTGCAAGGGGAAGGGCAGTTACTGAAGTATCTAAGAAGAACCTGATTCAGCATGCAGTTCCAATTTTCATTGAGCTCAAGCGACTATTGGAGAGTAAAAACAGTCCACTAACTGGTTGTCTAATGGAATGTCTTCGTGTCCTCCTTAAGGACTACAAGAATGAGATTGAGGACATACTAGTTGCTGAAAAGCAGCTCCAGAAAGAGCTCATCTATGACATGCGGAAGTATGAAGCAGCAAAGGCCAGATCCACTATCACTGAGGCAGTATCCACCATGAGAACAGATGCATCCTGTTCACCAACTAATCATGGAAGCAGGAGTAAAGTTTACGCTGAAGTTTCTGAAAAGCCTGGAATTGGCAAGAAATTAATGTTTGCGGTGGCAGATGTTGCTGCCAGAGAAACAGCTAGATCAGTTATGAAGGAATTGAACAGAAAGGCACCTACCCCATCCATTCATACCATGAGTTTGCCTAAAGTAAGGACATCCACTGGTGAAACTGCCATTAGAAGGAATCTTCCGGTGGACGTGCTTCAGTCAGTAAGAAAGAGACAGACATATGATTCTGATGCTGAAACATAATAGAACCTGCAGTTCCCAAGGAATGCTTAATAATTATCCTTGTTGGCTGTTATAGTGCCCTTTCTGCTTCTTTCAACAGCAATTGCTAATTCTTCTTGTCAGTATGTCTGTAAGTCAATTTGTCGTTTGTGTTGGTCTTCCCCTCGAAGTGTCTATTGTCACTTATAAGCATAGTATCAAATGTCGACACGTGTTACTAAAAATTCATCGATACGTGTTTTATTTTCAATTTATTGACATGACATTGTCATAAAAGTTTTCTAAATGAATGTAGAATTTTTTTACCATGTTTCCACTGATACGACATTTACTGACATGTTTCAATTCTTTAACTTATCAAAGTCCAAAATTGACATTTAGAATCTTATTTACAAGTTATTACATTCTTTATGTCAGTCTTATCCTAGTGCTAAAAGTTTGTTTCTGTAGCTCTACAAGCACATCCAGCATTCAAGAAGAGTGTATTGTGTTCAGATGATATTGTAATTTAATTGTTCTTTTACTCCATAATAATCTTTGAGAGTTGTTTTGGCTGATATTTTTTTAGTTTCTAGTCTAGTAGTATAAGTTCCCGTGTACGCAAAAAAAATTAAGCACCTTGGAGTTCCATGTGTTTTTGGAATTTTAATAGGTTTACCTTGCTTTCTTCAAATAGTTTGCCAGCAATCAAAAGCACTTCTGAGATGCACCACATTAAAGTTAAGCAAACAACAGGTTGGTGTTCTAGTTGCTTTTAATCTTTTTTGGTGAGCAACGAAACTAGCATTTTTAATAATACACTAGATTGGTGTTGCCATAATTATATCAGATTTATTAGCACTTTTTTTATTCCATTCTCATTAATGCCCAAAGGATGTGTAGAGTGCATGATATATTCTATATTGTAGTCCTTATCAGCACTTTCCAATTTTTATGTATTCAGTTTAATATTGCCCTTGTATGATAAATAAGTTTCCTTTTGTAATTATGCTTGGGCACCTTTCAATTACAGAAGACCGAATAGCATCTAGTTTCTAATAGTTTTCTTTCTACAACACTGATGCTAGTAAAAAGCCTAATTTTGCTAACACAAAAAGGTGCAAAATCATTTTATTCGATCTAATTGCATCTTGTCTCAATTGGCTCGAATCTTTAGTATTCTCTTATTTATCACTAGTAACTACTCTTTAGGCAGAATGTCATTGCATATTGTCACTAATAAACTCGAAAAAGGGATTACCCACTAATGCAATGCCGATGAACCTCCCAATGAAGAGCTTCCTACCGTGGGGATATTGTATCTAATGCAGACCCTGGTTTCTTACATCGGTGCGTTCTTCCTTGTACCCTTGCTTGAATGAAGATAGCTCATAGGCCCAACTTTCCCAAACACTCAACACTGGCCCAAAGTATTATTTAAGATTCCTTAAGTAACTTAGTGCATTTTTGACTAGCTAGTGAATTCGCAATTGGTGTCAGGTTTTTGGGAAAGAAAGCAGAGGACAGAAGATGTTTGAAAAATAACATCAAACCATACACTGAAATATACCAATATATGAATGACTAAAATGTATTCTTGAAATCATTGAATTAGGAACTTCTGACTGCATATTATTAGGAATCCAAAATTTATAGGGAATTATGATTAAATAAATTTTGAATGAATGTTATACCTCGGAATAAACGAGCCTTGGTTCTTTTCATAAACTTCTGTTGAAACTTACTGAACATTTCAATAGTGCAGGAGCAATTTTAGAACCATTGGAGGTCCAATTTCTTTACTGATGATTAATGCTTTCTGTACACCTTAAAGAAGTAGTGCTAAAGAAAATTTATCTAAATTTAATATTCTGCAGTCCTTCAAATTGGTTAATGTTTTTATGCTGACAAGAATTTCTTTAAATTTAATGCTGTAGTTTTTCCAGTTTAGCTTTAGGTGTTTCACCTGAGTCTGGAGACTGAACATAGGTGACATTACTTTGAATGGGATGAGTAAATTATGCTATGGTTTATTTCGAGATGACAGAATGTCCACTTTCTTATTTTGTTGCTGGTATAGACAAGAAGTTTGCCCTAAGAATCATATTATTTTTCAGATTGAAAAATTCATAAAGTAACAAAATTCCAATTTCATTCCCTGTCACAAATCTATAGCTTAATTAACCCATTAAACTACATTCTTATTTAATGCATACCTTACGAAATCAAATTGATTTAACCATATTTTGTTCCTATCCATGTGCTACCCATTAATTTTCTCTAAATGAAGGCGAAATTAATGCTGATGCCAGCCTCGGTGTGAAAGCTCTCTATAAAATTTTTTGCTTCATTTTGTTAAGATTCTTACTAAGATGTTAAGAATGAATTTTCAATGTTTGAGAGGATCAAAGTTCAGAAGAGGTTCAACTGTTCACGTACAATCCCTTTCCTGAGAGAAGGTATGTAAACAAAGACTTAACGGATGGTGCTGAACCCCAAGTATTGAGCTGTTTTATCAATTCTTTTAACCTGCATCTTTATATTATTTTTCCTTTCCTATATGCTCTTATAGGAATTGCTGAACTGTAACTGTGCAGAACTACTATATATTTCTATCACTAACAAATTGCAACTTTTGGTTTATTTTCTAATGCTGCATGCATCTTGCATTCATGCTTCGTTTAATAGCTTTATCAGTGAAATGCCTCAGACAGGTCGAAAAATTAAGTTGTTTCGTGAGCGTTGCTTCGTGTTGCATTTTCTCAAGTCATCTTCCGTATGGAATACATTTTCCTACTTCAACTGAACTGCGAGGTCATGTTTGAATGTGGCATCTGATGGTGGGATTTCACTTTTAAGTGGGGATATGAAAGTCACTTGTTTGTATGTATGTCCACGATAGGACTACCAAATAATTTAGTAGATAAAGAAATGAGGATTCAGGCAACTCCCAAATCCAACGTAATGACTACAGTAATTAACAGATGACTTGTCCAAACTCTCTTAGAAAGTCTTATTTCTTCCAACAAATCAGGAGGACATGAATCCAATAACATTTCCTTGGAACTTCACCAGGTGCTCAACTCACCTTCACATATTTTGGTCACCTAAAAGTCTACCTTAACGCCTAACGTTCTCTCGTATGGTGAAAGCCACCACGATACAAGTGGTTCCTCTTATTTATCTCCATTCAGATCTACCAATTTAGACAAGTTGAGATCGTTAGGCCCATCAGTGTCAGTGAGTCCTGCGTTCATTTTCCTTCTCCTGAGATACCGAAAGACCACATCCCACAGCATCACCATTGAGAGACAAACAAAAGGTCCACTATAGAACCTCTGCAATAATAACACACATTAAATCATTCCATTCAAGGAGACTCCATCTCATAATCCCATACACCTCTTCTTTCCCACCAACCGACAAGAGCATCACAAAAAACAAACTAGTCCAAAATTATGCCCAAGTGACAAGAGAACAAAAAAAACTTCGCTTCATTTCATTTCATTTCATTTCACTACACAAAACAAAATAAAATGATTATTTACACAAAAAGGTGGACTGACACAGCACATCTGACATCACAACACGGAACAAGACACCACACCACCTTTTTCTAGTTCCACCCGCAGACCAAACCCCGTAATTCGTAAAACGCAATTACCCCAAGGGCAAGATGGTAAACTGACCCCCTACTCGCCGGAATCCTCATCGCCGAAGAGGGAGACGCGGTAGTAGAGGAGAACAACGAGGAGTAGCAGCACAAGCGCGACGCCGAAGGGGGACCCTCCGACGCGGTGGATGGAGTCGGGGGACCCAGCGGAGAAGACCTCGGATAAGCTGTTGCAGCGGCCGGAGGAGAGGAAGCGGATGAGGAGAATGAGGGAGACAGGGAGCAACAGGAGGCCAGCGGGGCTGAGCAGCTCCGGTATCGCCTCCACTATGGCCTGGCCCTGGTCGCCGAGGATGAACGGCACGGCCACCACCATCCCCACCACCACCGCCAGCAGGACCCCGTGTGGCGCGTCCCCTCCTCTCACTTCCTCCATTGCAATTGCAAGTAATATGAGCCTCTGTTCCTCTCTCTAGAAACTACGATTCTCTCTCTACACAACGGAAATGGAATGATGGTGTCGAGATGTGGGAAAAGAAGGAGAGAGAGAGAGAGAGAGAGAGAGGGAGAGAGGAGATCGGTGGAGTCGGGGGATCAGATATCAGAAAGGTGAGAATATTTTTTTTCTATAGTCGGGGACGATGAGGAACCGCGTGATGTGTTGGTTGTTGGACTTTTGATGGTAAGGTGACGTGGCATTGCTTGAAATAAAACACTTCCGAATTGTTTTGCACTTTAGAGCGATCCATGATGATTTATCAACATCATCGTTTATAATTATGCCTTGCTAATAACAATAACAATCTTTACTATGTGTGGGATCGCCAACGTGATGATTTATCTTTACTAGTACCTATATATTTTTTAAACTAGTAAGAGAGGATTAGTTTGTCTTGGTAGCAATAAGTCTGGAACCAAGTGTGACACACAAGGCTGATGTAATAAGGAAGTATTAAATTGTTAAGGATGCTTCATTGTTGTTGTTGTTTTCAATGAATTGTATTTACAGTAAATGAACCCATCAGATCTGACCTTCCTTTTGTTTCCCACTCAGAAACAGTAAAGTGGTTTAGGTGGTGCATGACCTTCCAAAGAGTATTAGTGTTCTTTCTTGGAAACTAAAAAACCAAGCTTGCACGCACAAGGGTGTTTGCGGCACATGCACAAATGGGGAGTGAGGAAGAAGAAAGACAAAATCGGAAGCCCGGTGTGATAATGAAAGCTGATGAAAGGGTGAAGGTCCAACTAGGGAGGGCTTTTGCAGTTTATGTTTCTCGGAGACAAGGTGAGAAATAACCATCAAGTTTGAATAAACAAGCATAGTGATGGAAGACCCTTTTTTTTTTATTTTTTTTTCTGTAGGTAAGTATTTTTCTGATGTAGTACTTTTTGAGTAAATAACCAAAATCTAAAGAGACAGACTTACCTGGCATTTCTTCCTTGAGTTGGATCCTTGGATGGCTGTGCACATGACCTCCTCCTCTCACATGCTGTCCCATGTGCCATGGCACATGGAGAAATTACTTCGATAGAATATTAGAGAAACTCTGACATCCATTAAGCAAAAAGAAAAGTCCTGTGATTGAATCATGATCACGGTTCACGATCCAAAGCCTCAAGTTTTGGAATCAATTTGGTTTCTTGGGCTTCTTTGCGGAAGCACTCTGAGCTCCATCTTCGCCGTTAATTATTTTAATGATCCTTCTTTTGTAGAGTTTTTTTTTTTTTTTTGAAAACGGTAATCATTTTTCATATTAATATTTCCACAATCAATCCGCATGAAGCCCAAGTTTGGTAGAAGTTTACATCAAGAAGAAAATAGAAATCGCTTCACATAGAGGAGCTGTAGCCAAAGAAATAGGCTCAAAAATAATACAACCCCAGAATACTTTCAGCACAAAATATTGACAAAAAAATGGCTAATGAGGAAGTAGCCAATCAAAGGACATCATCGTCCTGCAGAGCAGGGGTGCTAGCACTTCCCCCCCCCACCAGATGCTCTGAGGATGTAGGCTGTGGGTCAATTTCCATACATCTGGATTGCTGGCAAGATGAGATGGATTGCAGTGACTCGTTTTGTTCAAATCCTGCACTCAAACACTCAACCTAGGAGAATGTCAAAGAAATAATATCATTAACTATCAGATTTTTGCTAAGTGAAATACCCCTGAAGATTTTATTGTTTCTTGCCTTCCAGACAGACCACAAGAAAATATGTACAAAAGTAAGAGTGCCAATGGTTGGTAAATCAAACTTCAAAGCAGGTGGCATTAAAAATAAGTCTTGTATAGATAAAATGGCAGGATACATTGGAGATGATGCAAAGACGTTCCAGATGGAGCAAGAAAATGGACAAGAGATAAATAGATGTGTTGCAGATTCAGTATGATGGTTGCAAAAAATACATGCAGTAGAACCATTCCAACCCCTTTTATATAAATTATCCTTGGTTAAAATTTTATTGCAAACAACCAACCACCCAAATAATTTGATTTTTAATGGCACCCAACAGTTCCAGATTGCTTTACAGTGTGAGAATCGGAATCCACTATCATTAATCATAGTATAACATGTCTTAACAGAGAAAACATTGTTTGTTGGTTTCCAAATCAAGGAGTCAGCCTCTGAACTTAGACCTGCAGCTGGAATTATGCCCAATAATAGATTCATTTGAGAGATAAGGGGTGTAGAATCAGTTGCCACCAATGGCTCAATCAGGAGGTTATTGTGAGTTGTAGCACTGACCCTAACAAATTTGTCCACAGTAGCATATTTTAACCTTACTCTCCTATAAATATCAGGAAAACAATCTCTCAACTTTTCTCCATTCCACCATCTGTTTTCCCAGAATAAGGTATTCTTCCCGTTGTTTACATGAAACAGAGAGAAAGCATTGATTATATCAAAACATTTTTTAATTTCCATCCACAAGGGGGAGGTTCTAGAAACCATTGATTATCACCTTGCCTTAGACCATTTTTGGATTTGAAGAAACCTTTAGAAGACCCATTGACAAGAATTGAGAAGCTGGCATGGGAGATGCACATTTTCGTCCAAGAGATCCATCTTTGTTCACAACCTAAACCTTTCAAAGCCTCCAATATGAAGTCCCAATTGACATTATCGAAAGCTTTTTTGAAGTCCAACTTGAGTATAAAACCAGGTATGTCATTGGACTTCATCGAATGAATGGTCTCCTAAGCCACGAGGAAAGAATCGCCAATGTATCTACCCGGGAGGAAGGCAGACTGCGAGTGCTCTATTACTTTATTAAGAGCAGGAGAGAGTCGTGCTGCTAGTGTTTTGGCGATTATTTTATACTAGCTGTTTACTAAGCTAATGGGTCGAAAGTCCCTGACCTCTTTAATACCTTCCTTCTTAGGGATTAGAGCAATAAAGGTCTGATTTATATTAGCTTGAAAGCCAGAGTCAAGAGTGCTATGTAGCTTGTGGAAGATGTTTAGAATATCATCTTTCAACATTACCCAGAATTTTTGAAAGAAATGTAACGAAAACCCATCTGGACCTGGGGCATTGTCCCCAGGGAGATTGCCAACATTGTAGTGTATCTCCTCCAAGGAGAAGGAAATTTCCAGGAGTTCAGGATCTGCAATTTTATTTAGCAATAGAATATCCCAATCAAGGTTGGGATATGGACAAGATGGCTTGTTAAATTGCCACATGAAATGATTTTCTATTTCCTTTGATATTAGAAGTGGGGATTGTTCAGTGATACCATTGATGTTCAAAGAATGAATAGTGTTAATCCTCCTCCGCATTTTCACTATGTGATGAAAAAACTTAGTATTTAGATCACCTTCCTTTAGCCATTAGACCCTTGATTTTTGTTTCCAATATAGCTCTTGTTCTTGTAGCAAGCAAAAGTGTTCCTCTTTTAGCACTTTCAATTTGTGTTGAAAGATGACCTGTGTATTGTTGTAGCTGACCAGGGAGTCCAAGAGGTTAATTTGGGATTCCACAACTTCTAATCTCTTTTTTCTTATTTCCCTAACTGGTCCCATCCAACTAATGATTTGCTTTTTCAAAAATTTTAGTCTGAACGCAAACCTATCCATAGGGGAGTGAGAGTGACAAAAGAAGAAGGAGTTTTTCCAACAAGTTTCAATGAAGGAAGAGAAGCCCTCTATTTGTAGCCAGGATTTGTAGAATTTGAAAGGTGGGGGCCCCACTTATACGGAGCAGTGTTCAATATAATGGGGATATGATCAGATATGACCTTAGTTTTCCCCAAACAAAAGGAGTCTGGGAATTTGTCCATCCAGCCAGTGGACACCAGAAATCTGTCGAGCCTGACCAGAGTAGGTTGGAGATGAAGGTTTGACCATGTAAATTTGCAATTGCTCGGAGGGAAGTCTAGTAATGCATGAGAGTCAATGAAATCGTTAAAAACCCTCATATGAGAAGGGATGCCACCTCTGGAGGAGTGTTCCTCCTGTGATCGGATCAAGTTGAAATCACCACCAATCACCCAATTCTGGTTAACCTTATCACTTAGGTCTTTTAGTTCCTCAATGAAAATTGACTTTTGGCCGTGTTCACAGGGACCATAGACTCCCGTCAGCCACCATTCAAAGTTATCCATGGTATTTGTAAAGCTCAAAGTGATACTGTGACCACGTGCGGACCCGGAGGGAGGCGGGAAAGGGATCACAGCCATGCCATTGGATGGCGAAGGCACAAGGACAAGAAGAAAAAGAAAAGGAGTCGCCACCTAGTCTTTTAAGGGAAAGACGAGGAAAACCACAAAAGGATGAATGCATGCATGAGATGCAGAT
>JAMKQA010031800.1:0-25424 GCA_024699735.1 Posidonia australis
GAGGATTTTACTTTGTCACTTATAAGATTTTACTAACTTTAATTAACAAAATATGTTGTAAAATATAATCGTTTTTTATTAATCATTAATTAATTATACATCCATAATGATGGAATATTAAAATTTGGATTCATAACTTCATATCTTTTTAGAAAAAGGTAAGTCTAACCTATCATTACGTCTAATTTATTTTTATTTTTGATATATATTATTTTTATTTCATATATACTAAATAACTTAAAATATATAATTATATGAAAATATTGTTAATTGTTTGATTAATTATGTAATGTGTAAATTGCCATATCCGTTTTTATATCCGATTTTATCCATATCTGATCCCCTTTTATCCGTTCTGTATTCGTATCCGTTTTTTTAAGGATATGGATATGTAAATTTCCTATCCGTATGATATCCGTATTCGTATCCATATCCGCATTTCGAAAATGGATACGGATATGGTAACACCCATATCCGTACTGTATCCGATCCGTTTGCACCCCTAGGTACAGGTAATGGCTCAGAACCGACAAGAGTGAACCTTATTACTGATGGTTTACAGGTAGTGGGTCGAAACTACCGAGAGTGTGCCGAGTTGCTACCGTTGTACAGGCAATGGCTTGGAACCATCAAGAGTGAATTGAGTCACTGCCGGTGTACAGGCAGCGGCTAGGAACTACAGAGAGTGAACTAAGTCACTGTCGATGTACAGGTAGCGGCTCGGAATCGCCGAGAGTGAACCGAGTTGCTGCTGATGTATAGGTAGTGGCTCGAAATGGCTAAGAATGAACCGAGTGGCAGCCGGTGTACAGGCAATGGCTCGAAACCACTGAAAGTGAATGGAGTCACTACCGGTGCACAGGCATCGGCTCAGAACCGCCAAGAATGAACCGAGTCACTATTGGTGTACAAGCAGCAAATCGAAATCGCCGATAGTGAACAGAGTCGTTGTAGGAGTACAAGCAACGGCCTAAAACCGCCGAGAGTAAACCGAGTCGCTGCTGCTGTATTGGAAGTGGCTCGGAACAACCGAAAGTGAACCGAGTCACAGCTGGTATAAAGGCAGTGGCTAGGAACCGTCGAGAGTGAACCGAGTCACTACCGAAGTACATGCAATGGCTCGGAACTGTCGAGAGTGTACCAGGTCGCTGATGGTGCACAGGTAGTGGCCCGAAACCGCTGAGAGTGAACCAAGTCGCTGCCGGTGTGCAGGCAGTTGCTCAGAACCGTTGATAGTGAACTGAGTCGCTGTAGGTGTACAAGCAGCAGCTTGGAACCGACGAGAGTGAACCGAGTTGCTACCAATGTACAGGAAGTGGCTCAGAACCGCCGTGAATGAACCGAGTTGCTGCTAGTGTACATGCAATGGCTATGAATTGTCGAGAGTGTACCGAGTCACCGTCGGTGCACAGGTTGTGGCTTGGAACCACCAAGAGTGAACTGAGTCACTACCGGCCAAGAGTGAACCGAGTCGCTGTCGATGTACAGGTAGCAGCTCGGAACTGCCGAGAGTGAACCGAATTGTTGTTGATGTACAGGTAATGGCTCGAAACCACCGAGAGTGAACCAAGTCACTATCGGAGTACAGTAGTGGCTCAAAACTGACGAGAGTGAACCAAGTCGCTACCTATGTGAAGAAAGAGGCTCGGAACCGTCGAGAATGAACTGAGTCACTGCCGGTGTACTAGCAATGGCTCAGAATCACCGAGAGTTAACCGAATCGCTACCAGTGTATAAGTAGTGGCTCGGAATTGCCATGAGTGAACCGAGTTGCTGTTAGTGTAGAGGCTGCGGCTTGGAACCATCAAGAATGAACTGAGTCATTTCCGGAGTATAGGCAATAGCTCGGAACTACCGATAGTGAACCAAGTGGCGTCCGGTGTATTGGCAGTGTCACGTAACCACCGAGAGTGAACAGAGTCGCTATCGGTGTATTGGCAGTGGCTAGGAACCGCCGACAGAGAACTGAGTCACTCTTGGAATACAGGCAATGGCTCAGAACCACCGAGAGTGAACCGAGTCACTGATGGGGTACAAGTAATGGCTCGGAACCGACGAGAGTGAACATTGTCACTGATGGTTTACAGGTAGTGGGTTGAAACTACAGAGAGTGTACCAAGTCGCTGCCGTTGTACAGGCAATGGCATGGAACAACCGAGAGTGAACTGAGTCGCTGTTAGTGTAAAGGCTGCGGCTTGGAACCATCGAGAATGAACTGAGTCGTTTTCGGTGTACAGGAAATAGCTCAGAACTACCGATAGTGAACCATGTCACCGCCGGTGTATAGGCAGTGGCACGTAACCACCGAGAGTGAACAGAGTCGCGTCGGTGTATTGGCAGCGGCTTGGAACCGTCGATAGAGAACCGAGTCACTCTTGGAGTACAAGCAACGGCTCAAAACCACCGAGAGTGAACCGAGTCACTGATGGGGTACAGGTAATAGCTCGGAACCGATGAGAGTGAACATTGTCACTGATGGTTTACTGGTAGTGGGTCAAAACTACCGAGAGTGTACCAAGTCACTGCCGTTGTATAGGCAATGGCTTGGAACCATCGAGAGTGAACTGAGTCGCTGTTAGTGTAGAGGCTGCGGCTTGGAACAATAGGGAATGAATTGAGTCATTTCCAGTGTACAGGCAATAGCTCTGAACTACCGATAGTGAACCAAGTCGCCGCCGGTGTATAGGTAGTGGCACGTAACCACAGAGAGTGAATGGAGTCACCGCCGGTGTATTGGCAGTGGCTTGGAACCGCCGACAGAGAACCGAGTCACTCTTGGAGTACAAGCAACGGCTCAAAACCACCGAGAGTGAACCGAGTCACTGATGGGGTACAGGTAATGGCTCGGAACCTACGAGAGTGAACGTTGTCACTGATGGTTTACTGGTAGTGGGTCGAAACTACCGAGAGTGTACCAAGTCACTGCCGTTGTACAGGCAATGGCTTGGAACCACCGAGAGTGAACTGAGTCGCTGCCGATGTATAGGCAATGGCTAGGAACTACCGAGAGTGAACCGAGTCGCTACCGTTGTACAGGTAGTGGCTCAGAACTGCCAAGAGTGAACCAAGTCACTGCTGATGTATAAGTAGTGACTCAGAACCGTCGAGAATGAACCAAGTCGCAGTCGGTGTACAGGCTATGGCTTGGAACCACTAAAAGTGAACGGAGTCACTACCAGTGTACAGGCAACGGACCGGAACCGCCAATAATGAACCGAGTCACTGCCGGTGTACAGGCAGCAGCTCGGAACCGTCGATAGTGAACCGAGTCACAGCTGGAGTACAGGCAGCGGCCTAGAACCGTCGAGAGTAAACCAAGTCATTGCTGGTGTATAGGCAGTGGCTTGGAACCGCCGAGAGTGAACCGAGTCACCACCAAAGTATAGGCAACGACTTGGAACTCTCGAGAGTGTACCGGGTCGCTGTTGGTGTACAGGTAGTGGCTCGAAACCACTGAGAGTGAATCGAGTCGTTACCGGTGTGTAGGCAGTGGCTTAGAACCGTCGAGAGTGAACCGAGTCACTGCCGGTGTACAGGCAGTAGCTCAGAACCGACGAGAATGAATCGAGTCGCTACCACTATACAGGAAGTGGCTCGGAACCGCCAAGAATGAACCGAGTCACTGCTAGTGTACAGGCAATGGCCCGGAACTGCTGAGAGTGTACCGAGTCACTGCTAGTGTACAAGAAGTGGCTTGGAACCACCAAGAGTGAATTGAGTCGCTGCCGGTCGAGAGTGAATCAAGTCGCTGCCGATGTACAAGTAGCAGCCCGGAACTGCCGTGAGTGAACTGAATTGCTGCCGATGTACTGGTAACGGCTTGGAACCGCCGAGAGTGAACCGAGTCACTGTTGGAGTACAGGCAGCGGCTCGAAACCGATGAGAGTGAACCGAGTCGCTACCAATGTGAAGAAAGTGGCTCGGAACTACCGAGAATGAATTGAGTCGCTGCTGGTGTACTAGCAATTGCTCGGAATCGTCGAGAGTGAACCGAGTCGCTACCGGTGTGCAAGCAGCGGCTCGGAATCGCAGAGAGTTAACCGAGTCACTGCCGGTGTAGAGGCACTGGCTTGGAACCATCGTGAATCAACCGAGTCGTTGCCAGTGTACAGGAAGCAGCTCGGAACTACCAATAGTGAACCAAGTTTCCACCAGTGTATAGGCAGTGGCTTGTAACCATCGAAAGTGAACCGAGACACAGCCGGTATAAAGGCAGTGGCTAGGAACCGTCGAGAGTGAACTGAGTCGCTACTGAAGTACATGCAATGGCTCGGAACTGTCGATAGTGTACCGGGCCGCTGATGGTGTATAGGTAGTGGCTCGAAACCGCTGAGAGTGAACCGAGTCACTACCGGTGTGCAGGCAGTGGCTCAAGGCTGCCGATAATGAATCGAGTTGCTGCTAGTGTACAGGCAGCAACTCGGAACCAATGAGATTGAACCGAGTTGCTACCAATGTACCGGAAGTGGCTCAGAACCGTCGAGAATGAACCGAGAGTGTACAGGCAATCGCTCAGAATTGCCAAGAGTGTACAGAGTCACTATCGGTGTACAAGTAGTGGCTTGGAACCACCGAGAGTGAACTGAGTCTCTGTCGGCCGTGAGTGAGCTGTCGATGTACAAGTAGCAACCCAGAACTGCCGAGAGTGAACCGAGTCGCTACCAGTGTATAGGCAGTGGCTCGGAATTGCCAAGAGTGAACCGAGTTGCTGCCGGTGTAGAGGCAGTGGCTTGGAACCATCGAGAATGAACCGAGTCGTTGCTGGTGTAGAGGCAGCAGCTCGAAACTACCGATAGTGAACCAAGTCGCCGCCGGTGTATAGGCAGTGGCTTGTAACTACCAAGAGTGAACAAAGTCGCTGCAAGTGTATTGGTAGCAGCTAAGAACTGTCGACAGAGAACCGAGTCACTGTCAGAGTACATGCAGTGGTTCAGAACCACAGAGAGTGAACCGAGTCACTGAAAGGGTACAGGTAATGGCTCGGAACCGCTAAGAGTAAACCAAGTCACAGAGAGTGAACCAAGTGAATAGGCAGCAGCTCCAAACCCCGAGAGTGAACCGAGTCGCTGATGGTTTACTAGTAGTGGTTTAAAACCGTTGAGAGTGTACCGAGTCACTGCTGGTGTACAGGAAGTGGCTTCGAACCACCGAGAGTGAATTGAGTCGCTGCCAATGTACAGGCAACAGCTTGGAACCATCGAGAGTGAACCGAGTCGCTGTCGATGTACATGTAGCGACCCGGAACTGCCAAAAGTGAACCGAATTGCTTCCGTTGTATAGGTACTGGCTCGGAACCGCCGAGAGTGAGCTGAGTCACTACCGAATTATAGGTAGTGGCTAGGAACCAACGAGAGTGAACCGAGTCACTACCAATGTAAAGAAAGCAACTTAGAACCGCCGAGAATGAACTGAGTCGCTGTCGGTGTATAAGTAATGGCTCGAAATCCCCGAGAGTGAACAGAATCACAACCAGTGTATAGGCAGCGGCTCGGAATCACCATGTGTGAACCGAGTTGCTGCCGGTGTAAAGGCAGTAGCTTGGAACCGTCGAGAATGAACCCAGTCGCTGCCGGTGTACAGGCAGTAGCTCGGAACTACTAATAGTGAACCAAGTCACCGCCGGTGTATAGGCAGTGGCTCGTAACCACCGAGAGTGAACAGAGTCACCGCCGGTGTATTGTCAGTGGCTAGGAACCATCGATAAAGAACCGAGTCACTGTCGGAGTACAGTCAACAACTCAAAACCATCGAGAGTGAACCGAGTCGCTGTCGGAGTAAAAGCAGTAGCACAAAACCATCGAGAGTGAACCGAGTCACTGATGGAGTACAGGTAATGGCTCAGAACCGCCGAGAGTGAACTGAGTCGTTGTCGATGAACAGGCAGCAGCTCGGAACCGCCGAGAGTGAACCGAGTCGCTGATGGTTTACTAGTAGTGGTTTGAAACCGTCGAGAGTGTACCGAGTCACTGTCGTTGTACAGGTAGTGGCTTGGAACCACTGAGAGTGAACGGAGTCACTACCAGTGTATAAGCAGTGGCTTGGAACTGCCGAGAGTGAACTGAGTCGCTGTCAATGTACAGGTAGTGGCTCGAAACCGTTGAGAGTGAACCGAATTACTATCGATGTACTGGTAACGGCTCGGAACGGTCGAGAGTGAACCGAGTCACAGCCCGAGTACAGGCAATGGCTTGGAACCACAGAGAGTGAACCAAGTCACTGATGGTGTACTGGTAATGGCTTGAAACCATCGAAAGTGAAGTGAGTCGCTACCGGTGTACAGGCAGTGGCTCGGAACTGCACGAGAGTGAATTGCGTCGCTGCCGATGTACAGGTAGTGGCTCGGAACTACCAAGAGTGAAATGAGTCGCTGTCGGTGTACAAGAAGTGGCTCAAAACCACCGAGTCACTTCTGGTGTACAGGAAGTGGCTCGGAACCATCGAGAGTGAACTGAGTCACTATTGGTGTATAAGCAATAGCATATAGTCTTTTATGCTGAACTATAGCCTAATAGGATCTTGCTAATATATTTTAGGTAATTCCTATCTCATCTCTAATGATTTTCCTAATTATTATTATGCCATAGCTACCTACAAGGTTAATATAATACTAAACATACTAGAAATCACGTAGAATAAGTCGTTATGGGCTTAAATATAATTTACACAAAACCTTAGGACTAAAAAGTAATTTTCACAAAATTCAAGGACTAAAAGGTAATTTTCACTGAACTGATGGATTGAAAGGTAATTATCATAAAACATAGGGATTAAAGTGTAGTTTTACCACAAAGCTAAGGACCTAAAACTAATTCACACAACCTTAAGGGGTTAAAAAGCGAAATGCCCAAACACTATTCATTGATTAACCATGATTAAATTTTTTATACTAAAAATCCATTCTTCATCCAAAAATTGCAAACAATATACCTAATTGATGATCTCGACGAGCGCTACAACTTGGTACCAAAAACACAATGATCCAACCAACGGATCCCAAGAAATCATAAAGCAATGCCTATAGGCACTATTCACCTAAACAGTGCGCCTAACACCATTAGTGGCCATAAGACTACCATAACTTTCTTAGAAATCCTCCAAGCATTCACACCACAAAATCACACTACCATGCTCCTACAATCCAAATTTGACGCTAAAATAGAATAATCTATAGAGTGTGTACCTTAATGTGCTAGCAATGGACGATGAGCCCGACCGATAGTAGCCTCCCCTCCTTTCCATCTCTTTATATAGATTACAAGTGGCTGATGGAGGAAGCTTCATGAATAGCTTATGGAAGAAGCTTCACAAATTACTTACGAAAGAAGCCTCATAAATAGCTTACGGAAGAAGCTTCACACATAGCTTCTAGAGGAAGACTTGCAAGTGGCTTTTCTTAGAAAATTCACAAGTAACTTCTAAAGGAAAATTCATGAGTAACTTCTTGAAGAAAATTCAAAAGTGGCTTCTGGAGAAAGATTCACAAGTAGCTTCCTGTAGAAGATTCACAAGTGACTTTCGGAGGAAGATTCATGAGTGACTTCCTAAAGAAGATTCACAAGTGGCTTTTGAAGAAAGATTCTCACACAATTATTCCATGCCGCCCACCCACAATAGCAGCCCATGGTACCCATACATGGAAGACCCATAACTCCAAACTAAAAAGCTGGCTGAAAATGCCACCAAAGATCTAGGTCGTTACACATGTCCTCCTCCTATTTAATTTGTCCTACCTCGTCACTGATGAGGCAGTTGGTTCCAAGTCCCCCAACGTCGGCGAGAGGCTTCCCATTACGAGATAGCCTCCACTTGACGCCAACCACCACCATTTTGACCATCACATCTCCTCCATTGCATCACACCAACCTTATCCACCACTGAGCCACTTAACTAGCCACAGTGTTGCCCCATCGAGTATCCACAGCACCACTGTAGTTTGCCTTGTCCACCTCTATAGTTGTCGAGCACCACTAGCCTGGACATAGCTACTGCGAGCCATACCGTAAAGAACAACCCATTCACGTCATAGGTGAACTTCTTCTCTTGTTGTGTGTCTCAGTGTTTCCTCTTGCTTTACCTGGCTTCATCGATGTCCCTCACATGCTTTCTCATATAAATTTTCTATGTTTTATTCACTATATTCTCCATTCATGCATTACATCCCTACCGCCGGTGATGGGTCCTTTTTGGTCATGCTAGGCCATTGGCCCGTGAGCACGTGGTGACACACCCAAGTGAGCCTCACCCTTCTCCTCACTCCACTGAGTCGTCCCAAGGGTTTCCTGATGCTCATTGCCTCCTTCAAGGCCAGTCGAGCCCATGACCTTTGGTGAAATTCAGTGAGGATGGGGAGAGCTGCATCAGCATCATACCTGCACCTACATTGCATCATTTGCTC
Organism: Posidonia australis; assembly: GCA_024699735.1. Taxonomy (NCBI): domain Eukaryota; kingdom Viridiplantae; phylum Streptophyta; class Magnoliopsida; order Alismatales; family Posidoniaceae; genus Posidonia; species Posidonia australis. Next base: position 8,396 of record JAMKQA010031800.1, read on the forward strand.
TCCTATAGCTTCCTCCGCCCTTCGGTAACATCAGAGTGGTTCCCCAAAGTTTGTGGCTTGAGCTCATGGCCATGGACTCCGGCAGAACCCAACCGTGGAGGAGGAAGAAAGGTAGGGGCAACCATACATCCTAGGATCCCATTTGACATTTAGACTGACTCATTATCATCCATTCATTGGCCTAGGTGTCGCATCCATTGGCATGGATCAAATGGATCATTCACAATTACATACATGCATCGTCATTATCGCATTTCCTAGCCTTTTGATTCCAAGTAGACTAGGTGGCGACTCCTTTTTTCCTTACCCTTTATTTTACTTTGTTTTCGTAACACTCGTAAATTCATTTTGTAATTATTTACATTTTAATGAATTTATTCTTGGATGAGTGTTACTATTTTGTGGCCTGTTTGTGTAATTTTGTGATTTTGGGCTGAGGCCTCATTGACTAACTTCTAGTTGTATGTTCCTGTGCATGGTTGGCACTGTGCATTGTGGCACTATGCTTGTGGGCCCATTTATGGGTCCATATGGGGTCCACGTTGTGGGCTAGTTGTTGTGGCTGGTGGTTGGGCGGTGTGGCTGGTGAGCTCATACGGGGTGCCGGTAGGTAGAACACATAGGTGAGCATGCGTCCAACTAGTGTGTGCGCAGGGCTTTATAAGCCTTCTCACGCCGCGCTCTATCGTTCGCCATCTGTCTCCTTCTTCTTTCTTCTCATCGTCCTTGGGCGCACACCTCTCCTTCCCCACCTCTCCTTCCCTTCTTCCTCACCCTTCTTCTTCCCCCACCCCCTTCTTTCCCCACCCATCACCCCCATTCTCCCCCATTCCTCTATTTCGTGCATCGACGAGAGAGAGAGAGAGAGAGTGAGAGTGGTGGATGATCCGTGGTGGCTTGGCATCGGTGAGGTGGGTGCTCTTGAGGTCGAGGAAGCTTCTGTGGACGTCCTAGTCGTCCGTAGAGGTCGATGGTTGGCTGGAGGACGCATTGAGTCATCGGAGCTCGTTTCAGGTACGTACCCTCAATCCAATGTGTAAAAATCATGTTAACTGGTAGAATTACCTACGATGCATGTAATCTAGGCTAAATTTAATGTTTTGAAATTTTTGAGAATTTATTGTGGAATTTATGGATATTTATGGTGGTTGTTGAGATTTGGGTCCTTTTGACCCCTCTATGCTTGCGAATTTATATCTTGATGTGTGATGAATGGATTTTGGTTTTGTTTGTTGGGATTTTGAGTAGGCTCGATAGTCTACCGCATATGTTTTATTTGAAATTTTTGGTATTGTTTGGTGGGTTCGCCTTTCATTCCCACTTCGAGTGATTTTTGGGTACCCTATTGCGAGTCGTCTAAATTATAACAGAAAATTAGGGGCGTGGGCCTCATGCACGGGTCCAACAGCGGCTCTATCCCCTAGTCAATGTTCGTTAGCATTCAGACAAAAGTGCCAGGGGCACGGGCTAGATACGTGGTGTAGACACCCCATATGCTTGCAGACCTTAAAACTAAAACCTAGTCAAAACCCTAGACTTAGTAAATCCTAATCCAAAACCCTAGACCTAGTCTAAACCCTAATCCAAAACCAAGACTTGGCAAACCTTAGTCCAAAACCCTAAACCAAGCCTAAACCCTAATCCAAAACCCAAACTTAAACCCTAAACCTAACCCTAAACTGTAATCCAAAACCCTAACAACCTATAACACCTTTAACAACCATAACCACTTCCCACTCCGACATGACAACCTTTAACCACCTATAACAACTTCTAACAACCTATAACAAACCCTTAACAACTTCCCACTCCATCATAACAACCTTTAACCACCTATAACAACTTCTAACAACCTATAACAAACCCTTAACCACTTCCCACTCCATCATAACAACCTAACCACCTATAACAACTTTTAACAACCTATAACAACCCTAACAACTTCCCACTCCACCATAACAACCCTAACCACTTCCCACTTCACCATAACCACTCATAACAAACTACCTAGCCATTGTAAGCCTATAAATACCCCCTTATTTGCAAGAGACGAAAAGGGCGGGAAAAAGGAGAGGAAAAAAACTTGGAAAATTTGAGAGGAGAGCAACCAAGGAGATTTGTTCCAACCAGAGCAATCAGAGGAAGCTCAGAGAGGAGAAAAATCAGGATTCATGCCAGCTTCGGCCACCTCTCTGGCGAGCTCCAGTGAGCTCCGACGACCTCCTCCACTGCTAGCATAGGTAAGCGTCGATCCTAGCTCAATTTCAGTTCCTTAGAACCTCCTAAACCTTCCTCAATCGATTCCATTAGGGCCAGGTAGTTTCCTTGGCCAGAATCAAATGATTTTTGGATCGTCGGACTCGATTCTTCAGCAGGAGAGGTGGGGGCACGAATCCAGTGAGTGATTCATGCCCTGGTGAGCTCAGTTTGATTAGGCTTGGTCCCTTCTTGCTTCTCCTCCACTGTGGAAGCCTCTCCCTCGCTCTAGATGCTGCTGGAGGAAGATCTCTAGATGTAGTCCCGCCGTCGTTGGTGAAGACGACCCCTGGTTGGACTTGACCGCGCATCTCCCGCATCAAGGCTCTGCTCAGAGCATCGAAACACCTTCCCCACCTTTCCCTCAAGCCTCCAAAAGCATTAGTGCCCCTATTCAAGCCTCGATCCTCCTTCGCAGCATTGCTTCTCCTCCACCGTGAAAGGCTTCTTCGCACGCCGTTGACCCACTAGAAGCTTTGAAACGCCAGGCTGCTGCCTTCAGTAGCTCCTTCTTCTCCAGGCCCGTCGCTGGAGTCGCGACGTTGGCGAGGGAGGTAGGAGGCGACCTTCGACCGTTGGATGTAGGATCAGAGCCGCTAGATCTGTCCCATTTCCCTCCTTCTTGCTCCAAGGGTGCTTGGATGCCAGGTCAGGCATCGGGGAGGCCTTGAATGGCTTCCTAGATGGCCGCTGACAGTGGGGTACTATTGCTGGCGACCGTCGATCTTTTCTTTTTTTTTAAATAAAAAATTCTTTTAGCATAAACTCTGCTTATTTTCTTTTCTTACAACCAGGTCCTTTTATTTTGCATTTAAGCCCTTGCATTAGTTTTTTAATCATTTTAATAATGTTTTGTTTTGTAAAATTGCTGTCTGATCCTTATGTTTTCCTTTTAATATTTTTCAGGCATTAAATTTTGACATAAAACCCTCTGACTTAGTTTTCATTCATTTTAAATCCAGAATTTGCATAAGAAAACCTAAACTTCATTAAAATTATTCTAAATGAATGATTTTTTAGCACAATTGCAAATTAAACCCTGTAAATTCAAATTTTTGCTCAAATGTGCTCAAAATTGCATTTTAAACCATGAACTTCACTGAATTTACACTAAAAGCATTTTTTTATGGCAAATTTGTAGATCAGTCCCTGGAAATTCATATTTTCATCCATGAGTCCACTATTTTGCATATTTAACCCTGAATATCTTAAAATTACACTAAACATATGTTTTACTGGCAAAATTACAGCTTAAAGCCCAAGAATCCTGATTTTACTAAAAAATGCACAGTTTTGCACATTTAACCCCCAACTTCCTTAAAATTGCATAAATTTTGTTTTCTTAAACATTTTTGCTGATTCAACCTTAGAAATCTCAGCCTTTACTCAGGACATGTAATTCTTGCACAGAGGCCCCTCGAAATTTACATATTTCCCTCATACTTGCATTTTGTACATTTTTCCCCTTTTTTCATGCATATTTTCTCATGCTTTCTTTCTTGCATCATGCATGCATTTCAAACTTATTTCAAGCTTAGTTTTCACATTATTTTTGGATTTCTTCCGATTTGCATGATTTTGATTTGATTTGGAGTTTCATTGCTCGAGGGTGTGCATTAACAGGCTTGACAATACCGACATTGACCCGAATGAGGATTATTTTCTTTCATTTGATTTTCTCAGATTTCTTAAGTTTCCACTATTTTGCGAGATGCTCTCCGAATATTTTCGATTTTCAGGATTTTCCTCCTTGCTCAAGGGTGTATAGTAAAGTTGCATTTTCAATGCCTACCTTGTCCCTCGGATTATTTTTCCTTATTATTTCTTTTCTTTTTATTCATTTCTTTGATTTGGCATATTTTCACATTCATTTTAGGCATGTGCATTCGGATAGACAAGCATACACACACTTGATCATTAGCAAGCAAGAAACCTAGAAAGACTGAATTCTTCGGGCATATGGGGGTGTCTAACACCTTCCCCATGCGTAACAAGAATCCTTATCCTTTCACTGGCCCACAATGGCCAAGTGTTGCATCCATTAATCACAGAGCATACATATGTTTTCTTCACCTTGATTTTTTTAGGTTTTCCTCTATGTTAGGTTTTCCTCGTCTTTCCATTAAAAGACTAGGTGACGACTTCTTTTCCTTATCCATTTCTTATCCTTGGTGTTTCTGAGTCTAGTCTCCTTCTTCAGATCCACCATCTTCGTCGTGACCATACGGGACTTCTCGTGTGTTTCCACGCACCTTGTAGTCATGTAGGGTTCCACCGGCATGGTCACAAGAACTGGTGACGCTGCTAGGGATAACCATATTTTGGCTTTCGTTTTGGGTTTTCCTTGCTTGCTTGGCATTGATCTACACTTCGTGTTTGTTTGCTAGTTCTATTTGTTTGTACATATTTGATTGTACATTCCTTTTTACACTATTGCTATGCCACCACACATGCACATATCTTGATTCATGCCTTTTGTTATGATGCTTGCTTTTCTTCATTTACCTATGAGCACTACTCTAGCACATGCCATGCTCATGCCTTTTGCTTGTTGGTTGAGTGTTTGGATGCTATGATTGAGTGTTTTCTTCCCTTTTTTTTGTATTTGCCATGATTAGGAGAGTAGAGACATGTTTGCCTCCCTATCTGTTTAAAATAAAACACACAAACTCAGACAAACAAATAATAAGGCGTAACTAGAGATAAATGCTCACAATCCCCTTGGCTTAATAAAATGCAAGTAAAAGACACAAAAGCATATTGCATGATTGATCATATAGGGCATACATCTTCTCCTCTGATTCCACTCACAGTTTCCAAGGACAATTCTAGTAGCCCATTCTAAAGCTTTGGCATAGGACGTGTTACTAGTATGTCCTCCCTTGTCCAGGGTCGTGTCGGAGTTAATAGAGGGCACAACTCCATGCTACCGCAGGAGATGAGACCACCAACGCACCACAGATTCACTGCCTGCACTTTGGCCAGGATTTAGAATGGGAACCTTACTTTTTCTGACCAAAGTCAAAACCCAAACCCATGAGTGCGTCTCGTGTGGTCAACCCCATGCGGGACACGCATGGTGAGAAAGCGCATATTAGTAGCATTCATGTGCATGTGTGCCATTCATACCACCCTAACGAACAATTGCATAGCTCACTTCTTTCTTCCGTTGTTCTGCCTTTTCTTCTTCGCTAACACATTAGGTTTTTTCCTCTATCAAGTATAGAGTGTTGTGTGTGAGTTCCTAGGCCAGAGCCCACTAGTTCCTTTTAGTGACCTCAGCCTTGAGGCATTATTCTCGACTATCTTTTCCTGGGCTATCTGTCATTTCTGACGATAGCTCCTCGTAGGTGTCATCCTCTAGTTTGCAATAACAATCCCATCCTCACCTATTCACGGTCCATTATGGCCCAGCGAGCCTCAAAGACCTTGGTACCAGTTGCTCCGAAGGGGATCCCTGCTTCCACACCTCCTTCCTCGTTTACTTTGACATCTCTTTCTTCACCTACACTCCATGACAGCCACTTCCAGGCACATGGAATTCCCTGTCCTCCAGTTTTGGGACACCGGCAGACCTTGATTGGTCTAAAGCCCATGACTGGGGCCTTTACTGTGACCAACACTAGGGCATTTGATCTGATAATGTCCCGTCCTTCGGTTGGTTTAGCTTCACTTGTCACACAGTTGGCTACGATTGCTTCGTCTGTAGGGACTCAACTCATACGATCCTTAAACTTCCAATCCCCTTTGACATCTCTTCCACTTGCTCTTCTAGCCCTCGGTACTGCTACTGATGGTTCTCTTACTATGCAGTCTCAACAACTTCTGGCTCTTGCGCATAGGCTACAAAGCATGGCCTTTTCTTTGGATCCTACTTTGACTACACCTATTTATCCTGTACCTGAAGACCCATCTCCGCCTGCTCAGGAATTTCATGCTGCACCAATCACACCACCACCGCAGCCGTCGCCACAGCTTCTTGCTGTCTCAACGACAAGCACCACTTCTCTACCATTAGTATCATCATCACTGTATACACAGCATATTCCTCCATCTACTGGTGGTTAGCCTTTTGAGCTGGTGGGAGCACAATGGCCTGTGAACTCGGTCATACCGGTTCAGTAGTTGTTGCTCCCACACGTAACACCTTGTCCTGCACAGCATACTGTCATTCCTGCACCCTTACATCAGATACAAGCCTCAGCATTCATTCACCACAAACAACACATATGCACGGGTACGCTGGTCATCATGCCACGACACTAGGTGGTGAGATGATAGATCCGGCAGAGCACATGGATGTTATAAACACAGCATACGCGAAACCCACCCCAGCTGCACAATCAATATCAGTAGCAACCCCAGATGCACTTCTCACTACGATGAATGACTTGGAGAGAGCATTACAACAAGTGTAGGGAGGGGATCGCCAGTCTTACACCTTCTGGGACCTTTGCTACTTTCTAGAGGCTGTACTCACTCTGAATTTTCACATCCTGGAGCATGAAAAGTACAATGGGAAAGGTTGCCTAGTCTCGCATCTTAGGGCGTATTACGGTGATCTTGCTCAGTTGTAGGCTAACGTGAGACTGCTTATTCACCTTTTCCAGAAGTGCCTCACAGATCTAGCTTTAATGTGGTTCACATCTTTGGATATGACCACCATTAAGACCTGGAATGAGCTCAACCAGGCTTTTCTGAAGCAGTATTCATTCAATATCAACATGGTCCCAAAGTGCGAGGACGTAGTCGCGACAAGGCAGAATCCCCATGAACTGTTCGGGGAGTACGTCGGGTGCTGGCAAGCCCTCGCTGCACAGGTTCGCTATAGACCTTCTAACGAAGAGTTTATCGAGATTATAATCCGAGGAGCGCAACTAGCCATAGGGGCCCTACTGAGCATTCATTCCATTTCCACCTTTGCATCCCTTATCAAAGCTGGCACTTATGTCGAGAGCTCACTACATAACGGAAGTTTTCCTGCATTAGCGACATTCGCCAAGCAAACCATGGCCTCAAGAGGAACCAACAACAACAATGGCAGCAGCAATGGATCCAACACAGGATATGCACGAAAGAAGGGCACTACCAAGAATGTCGTGACATATGTAGGAACTCCCGTTATGCTAGTTAGTGTGGTGAGCTCACCAGCAAAGAATAAGGTAGTATACACTCCTGCACCAAGGGCACCAGTCACATCACAAATCACCACCACCGTTGAGCCTATCTACCAGTCTACACTAGGAATGCCAGGGTGCAACCTAGGACCAAGATGACCTCGACGACCTGAGAGGGATTACACTCCTCTGGTTGAGCCACTGAGTGTCGTGTTTCCTAAGGTTGCGTCACTCCTAAGGCTTTGAAAAGTTCGCCCACCACCAAACCCACTTCCATGGAGGTTTAAAGCGGATTTATTTTGCAGTTACCATAGACCCGCGGGGCACTTTACAGATAACTGTTTAACACTCTGAGATGAAATCCAAGACTTGATTGACCATAAGGTCATCATTATCAACACACAGGAGGCAAAGTCCGTGCCCGCTGCACCGACACTACATTCCACTACTTCTATGCATAGCAATATAGTCAACCAACCCTTGCCTGAGCATGCACCTGGAACTTTAGGAGTTCATCTTTTTTCTTCTATTGAGATTGCATCTTCACAGTTTGACCCTTCCCTTCTCATTCATGACATCTTAGATCCTTTTCCTTATTAGCTTAGCCGATCTTTTATTGAAGCTTCTAGTTCAGCAATCAATAAGATCCAGTTAACTACCAGACTAAGGCGCACATTTGCAAAACCTACCATGCAATCCACTTCATCAATAGTCAATTTGCTAGCCAAACCGAACATGACCTAATCCACCAAACGCCAATACCCACTTCACCAGCTCTGGTCCCAGTGGAATTGAAGGCCCGTGCTCCTGTAGTCATTAACTTGACACAGGATACCAACCGTATGCCTTACAGCTACACCACAGAAATATGAGCTGAGGTAACACAATCAGGATGGGTGTAAAAGGCCTCAATTCTGACAAACAAGCCCAATCAACCCACAACTTCATCTTCCCAACCAAGGAGCTAGATTCCCAATCATATACCTAAAGAAGTAGTCTCAAAAATTAACCCCACTACTGCTAGGGTGGATCCACCTATAGCTGACATCACAGCCCAATTGAAGAAAGTTAAAGTAGATATTTCCATTTAGGACCTAATCCATATGTCAGTTGAACACCAAGAAGCCTTTCTCCAAGTTTTCCAGGGCACCCATGTTTCCCCAACAATACAACCGTCAGCCTTGGAAGGCATGGTAGGGATGATAGTTGTGCCACAAGTGATCTCCTTCTCTAGCTCAGAACTACACTCGGCAAGGACCAATCATAACCAACCCCGGTTCATCATAGTGCAATATCAGAATTTCCACATTCCTCTTACTTTGGTGGATAATGGCACTGGCTCAAATGTCTGCCCTTTGCGAACTACAAATCAGGTCGGATTTAAATCCGAGGACATTACCCCATCCATGAAAGGAATGACGGCCTTTGATAACACGCACCATGATGCTCTAGGGATTTTGATCATTCCTCTAATCATTGGTCCTACCCATTTCGAGGTTGAGTTTTATGTTGTTGACCTCGAACCACCCTTCAATCTCCTACATGGGTGCCCTTGGCTCCACAAGCATTAGGTTTTCCCCTCAACTCTTCACCGAATGATTAAGTTTTGCTGGAACAACGCCATCTTTGTTGTAATGGCGGAAAATCACGAAAAGGAGAAGGTTGAGGTAGTCTCTTCGATATCTCTCCAAACCGTCCATTTTGACCCCAAGCCTTCTGATGTACTATACCATGTCGACCACTTTGATCCGGTCAATTTCATTCCAATTCTCGATCATGCCAGCCGTTTGGCCGCTTTTGGCAATTCTTTCTTGATGGTCGAGAATCTGTGTCAGAGGTGGGGGTACGAGAAATGAGCACCACTTGGGTGGAATGGCCAAGGAATCGTTGAACCAATTGCCGCAGAGAAAAGACAAGATTTCGAAGGACTGGGATACGAGTGGAAACCGTAGGATGGATTCACGAGACGTCGTAAGTTCCGAAACCTCGTTATTCCACGAGGTTTAACTAACTTTGTTAGTGCAGGATTGTTCGATTTCAATCAGTGTCTTGTTCTTGCAAAGTCTAAATGGAGTAAACCAATCAGCGGATCAGAATGGATATGTGTTGAGGACTACTACTCTGAGGAAAAGGTCGTGAATTGTATAACAGATTAGACATCGTTCTTTCCACCGGGGACAACTATGCTGGCATTGCCACCTCTAGAGTCAGCCGAAGGTCTCCCTACAAATCCAGTTCCAGTCTCGGTTTCAACAGGAGTAGCCTTAGCCACAGCTTCATCGGTATATCAGTCAGTTTTGATGGGGTTACAGTCGGGATAGCTAAAATCACAGCCTGAAGTACTAGAAACTACTAGTGCCTACTATGTGGATTTTGCTGTAGTAGCACAAGTTGACAGCATGCTCAGTGATTTGGAAGTCCTATTTCAGGAGTAGTAGGTGGCACTGGCAGAAGACACACAGAGTGAACTCAGGCACAGAAAGGGAAAAGAAGTAATGACAAAATGCATTACAGAGCAGACATTTTCACAGGGTCATCCACTATTATGGCCCTAGAAGTGGACAGATCACTGAACGCTAGACTAGAGGAGTTTATCTCCTATTAGCTGAGAGGCGGGTCTAGGTGGTACTATCAGTCTTGGCCCCACTTGAGTAGTGGGGTCAAAAAAAAAGATCCTGAGTTAGGCTCAGGAGAGAATGCAGGCGGCAACAATGACATTGGTCAGTCAGAGGACAGCTGCCCACTTGTCACACAGACTACTCAAGAAAATCATAAAAATAAAAACATTTATCCACATAATAATGTTGTGAAAGAAGTGAAACATCCAGGTACATCTGCAACTTCGGAAATGTTAGAATCTGAGATCGTCAGAGATGCGTACAAAAAGACCTGTGTGACAATAACCATTCTAAAGCATCATCAAGGATAGAGTGCTGAGGAAATATGTACCTTTAGAGAGATGGACCCATCATTCCAATAAGAAGTCATTTCCAAACTTATTGCATATGGAAAGGTAGATGATGTAGAAATAGAGGAAGAATGTCATGACATGCTAGATTTCCAGTCTTATGACGATGATCCAGAAGGCCCGAACTTGCATATAGAAGAGGAAACTAAGTATGTAAGCATTGGCACCACTAAAGATGTCAAGGAAGTGCGAATTAGTGCCAGACTCACAACACAAGCCAAGGTAGAACTTGTTGAGCTTCTCCGACAATATGCAGATATCTTCGCCTAGAGCTATGATGACATGGTTGGGCTAGACGTTGAGGTTGTGGTGAACACGTTACCATTTAAGCCTAATGTCAAGCCAGTTAAATAGAAATTGTGTAGATGGAGACCATAGTGCTTGCTGAAATTGAAAGAGGAAATACTGAAACAGCACAAGGTCATTTTTCTAAAAGTCATCCTCTACCCAAAGTGGTTAGCAAATGTAGTTTCGGTGCCCAAGAAAGATGGTCGGGTTTGAATGTGCATCGATTATAGAGACTTAAACAAAGCAAGCCAAAAGGATGATTTTCCACTCCCGTACATTGATGTATTGGTGGATAATACTATAGGACACAAAATGTTGTTGTTCATGGATGGATTCTCAGGTTATAATCAAATTAGAATGGTAGAAGAGGATATGGAGAAAACGTCCTTTATCACCCCATAGGGAGTGTTCTGTTACGGAGTTATGCCATTTGGGCTCAAGAATACCAGGGCCACATATCAAAGGGCAATGACAGCATTGTTCCACGATCTCATGCACAATGACATCGAGGTTTATGTGGATGATATGAGAGCCAAGTCAAAGGAGCATGAAGAACACATTGCTTGTTTAAGGAAGTTGTTCAACCACTTGTGAAAATATATGTTACAGCCTAACCCCAACAAGTGTCTATTTGGTGTGTCATCAGGCAAGCTACTGGGTTATATCATCAGCCAAAGAGGAATTGAGGTAGATCCAAACAAGGCTAAAGCCATCATCGAGATGCCTCCTCCTACAACAGAAAAGGAAGTCTGAGGGTTGCTAGGGAGATTGCAGTATATCAGCCGGTTCATTGCCTAATTGACACAACTTTGTGAGCCGATCTTCAAGCTCTTGAGGAAGAACACACAGATCCACTAGAGTGAAGAGTGCCAAGAAGCTTTTGACAAAATCAAAAAGCTCTTGGTAAGGCCACAGTCTTAGTTCCTCCGACACTAGGGCATCCTCTGTTGCTCTATTTGTCAATAACACAACATTCAATGGGCGCAGTCTTGGGTCAGCATGATGAAACAGGCCGCAAAGAGAGGGCCATTTATTAATTGAGTAAAAAGTACAATGATTGCGAAGTTAAGTACACCACAATCAAAAAAGTTTGTTTATCCCTCATCTAGGCCACACAACGCCTGAGGCATTACATGATGGCATATCCAGTTCAATTGCTATGCCGACATGATCCTATGAAATACCTATTCAAGAAACCCACATTGGTGGGTAGATGCGTCAAGTGGTAGGTGCTCTTGTCTCAGTTTGATATCACTTTTGTCACTCAAAAATCTATGAAGGGACAGGCCGTGGTAGATCACTTAGCACATTTACCCTTGCCAGAGTATCAACCCCTGCAGACTCAGTTCCTTAATGAGGATATATTGTTTGCCATGGAAGAGGATGAGTCAGTAGACCCTCGAGACAAAGAGCGGTGGCATCTCTACTTTGATGGCGCAATTAACAGGAGAGGCATGGGCATCAATGCAGTATTGGAGACCCTACAAGGCCAGATGATCCCACTTGCTCGAAAGTTAACCTTTGTGTGCACCAATAATGTGGCAGAGTATAAGACATGTATTCTTGTCTTGCGGGCTGCATTAGAACATGGTGAGCTGAAACTGCATGTGCATGGCAATGCCATGTTGGTCATCTCACAGGTTAATGGTAACTGGAGAACAAAGGACTTGAAACTAGTGCCATAACATAACCATCTCCTAAGGTTAATGGCCGAGTTTAAGGAAATATGTTCTTCCTTCATGAATAGGGCCAAGAATGCTTACGCAGATGAACTAGCCACTCTCGCATCTTGGTTGTCCATTCCAAAGGATGACACGGTAAAAGTGTTGGTAACCTGCACAGACCAGCCGACACACTGCATGAGCATAGAAGAAGCAGACTCCATAGAAGAGCTCCCATGACATCATGACATTAAAGTCTACTTGGAAACTAGGAGTCACAATCCAAATGCATTAGCGGCAGATAGAAAGACTATGGTCCAACAGGCTTCAAAATATGTGCTTGGAGTAGGTCAATTGTATAGGAGGTCTTACAATCAGATACTTCTATGCTGTCTAGATAAAAAGGAGGCTGATACAATAATGCTACAAGTGCATGCTGGGACATGTAGACCACACATGAATGGGGTGTTACTAGCCAAGCATATAATGTTACAAGGTAATTTCTGGTCAACCATGGAGATGGACTACTGTTAGTTTGTGCAAAGATGTCACAATCATCAAGTCCATCGGAACTTCATTCATGCACCCCCGTAGCAGCTCCACAACATGTCATCACCCTAGCCTTTTTCAACATGGGGAATAGACGTTATCGGAGCTATCCACCCAACAGCTTCTAATGGACATCAGTACATCCTGGTAGCTAATGATTACTTCACTAAATGGGTGGAGGCAGCTTTTTACAGGGTAGTGACAGCCTCTGTGACTGAAAAGTTCATCAGGAACAATATCATTACCCAATATGGGGTCCCGCATTCAATCATTTATGATAATGGGGCAAATTTCACAGCCAAAGGGTCGAGGATTTCTTGTAGGAATTCCATATAAGGCATCACAGGTCCTTCCTGTACCGTCCTCAAATGAATGGGGCTGTGGAATCCACCAATAAGAATCTAAGAATCTTAAAAAGATGGCAGAAACACAAGAGGACTGGCATGACAGGCTCCCATACGCTTTGTAGGCTTATAGAACATCAGTCTAGACTTGAACTGGAGCTACTCCATATTCTCTAGTGTATGGTATGGAAGTAGTCCTACCTGTAGAGGTCGAGATACCATCGCTCAGATTCTTGAAAGAAGCAGAGTTCGAACAGGCAGTGTTGATTGAGGACTGCTTCGTTCAACTAAACTTGATAGATGAGCATCGATTGCAAGCTATGCATCATGCGCAATGCTATCAGAAATGCATGACCAAAGCCTATCAGAAGAAGGTTCGACCTAGAAGTTTCTTGCCAAGGGACCTGGTCTTGCGAGCTATACATCTCCCTGATGGTCATGGAAAGTTCGGACCCAACTGGTGTGGGCCATTTGTAATCAAACAAGTCTTCTCTAGAGGAGCAGTAATCCTAGAGGACATGGACCACGTTGAACAATCAGAACTAGTTAATTCATGTTGCATGAAAAAGTACTATCAGTGATCAAAAACCATGTGTCCTCACTCTGCGACACTGTCATCTTTCTCCATGCATGCATGAATTCATTTTATCAATGTTTTTCTGCATTCATGTATCTCTACATCTTAGCACATACTAACTCCCATTCGACATATGCATATATAGGCAGATGATCGTCGTCATCATCACATGCATGGATCTTAGTTTGGTGATGATAAGCGGAATAAGCTTGCTAATGTTGGGAAGTGTAGCACCTCCTTAGGTTGATACTATTTAGGTAACCTAGGGAGTGAGGGAGCCACCTTTCATCATGAATTAGGCAAAGTATCCAAGCCGCTCAAGGACCCTATACCTCTCAAAGGGAGATAAAATGTTAGGGGTGAAAATGAGATTGTGAGAAATAAAATCAAACAATATATTTATGAAAGGGTATAAAAGAATTAGAAGACAAAAGTCGTAGATAGAAGTCATCCCTAAAGAGAGAGGCGTAACAGGTAGCACTGTCCTTACAACTTATCATGGAGAGGAGTCGGAGTGAATACCTGGAAAGCATGTTCCAAAAAGGGCCTAGCCAACCCTTTAAATAGCAGCAGCTCCCCACCATAGACAAGGTACCTATTACCTCCAAGCCAGGGATAGGGTGAACCCACACTCCTATGAAGGAGAAAGAATAAAGAAAATAAAATACAAAAGAAGGGGTATGGTCCAGTAAGGTTTGGAATGGAGCCCAGGACACAATATTACACTTCTAGAGAGCCACCTAAAAAACTAGGGGCTTGGATAGATTCTGGTGAGGATTAGAGCTACCATTCCCTTGTATACATGGCGATAAGCATTCCAATGTTGAGGGCACTAATAAGATCCCACAAATAATTCAGCTTGCATGCATTCTTCTCATAAACATCATCTTAAAGCATCGCAGAGTATAATCTGGTTCTTTTAGCTAGGGCATGATGACAGCTTTCAGTCTAAGAGGATCAGGAGGGCATCGCTTAAACCAGGGGCGTGAAAGCTGCTGTTATTGGTTACACCATTTACGTCAAACTAGGGGCATGTCAGCTATCCTATGGTTAGCTAGTACTCAACCAAGGGCATGCAAGCTGCTCTTATTGGTTAAGGTCATCCACGTCAAACCAGGGGCATGTCAGTTATCCTATGGTTAGACACACTAAGGCAATACTCGACCAAGGGCATGTCAGTTCCTTTACAGGTTGAGGATCCCCGTAAACTACCCGGGAGGCATGCCAGCTACCTCATTTGGCTTCTTAAGCACCTTATGACGGCTTAGTCATCAGAAAATCTTGATCATCAGGGTTTGATGGTTGTACCTCATTATTTTGGCACCTGGTCAAGACCAGTTGGTAACCATGGTCTCTTGCCGGGGCTATGCACAAGATGTAGTCTATTCAAAAGCTCGCTATTTAATCAGTTCCAAATTGTAACATTTAGCTTTGGGCTAAGTCATTCTGATCTTTAGCACCATTTGCACTACACCTTTTATCTGTTTACATTAAACTTTACAAATGTTGTTGAATGGAACAAAGTTGAAGCCTATTTCTAAACTAGTGTTTCAAGCATGTTCTACAGGAGATCATCTTCCCTTTCAAGTGTGGCTTGAGTCAGGAGAAGCTAAAGTGCCCTGTTAATCATGGGTTTCCCAACAATGGTCATACCTATGCATTGCTCAGATGTTATCCAAGCATGGATTGGGAAACTAACAGAAAGTGACACTACTAGAATTTTCTCATTTTGCGAGGATTACTAGCGAGGACTTAGCGAGGAAGCTTCCTCGTAAACTTTTAAAGAGGTAAAATTGCGAGGAAATAGAGAAGAAATGTCCTCGCCATATTCCAGCAAGGCTATAGCGATAATATACCCTCGTTTTGTCCTCGCTAAATATATAGCGAGGACTTAGCAAGGAATTGTCCACGTTAAATGTCCTCGTTAATTCAGATCTAAATATCAAGCGACGAGCCTCACCCCTCCCTCCACCAACCCTTTTTCTTTCCTTCCTTTCCTCTTACGTTTGCCCTACCTTCGCCGCCGTGTCCTTCGTGCCTCCTGCCTCCTCGCCGTCGTGCCTCCTTGTAGTTTTGCCTCCTCACCGCCGTGCTTCTGGCCTCCTCATCATCGTATCTCCGCCCTCCTCGTCGCCTCGTCGCCGTGCCGTCATACACCTCCATCTCCTCCTCCTGCCGTAGGTATGTAGTTTCAACTATTGAGACTTCATTTCAACTTCTAGTTTAGAAAGTGACCAGTACTTTCCATGCTCCTCCTCCTCCTCCACCGCAGTGCCTCCTCCTCCGACATCCTCCTCCTCTCGCTCGCACAGCCTCATCCTTTGCCTCCTCCCACTGTCGTTTTCAACACTTACAGGTGAGTAAACAGACAAAAAAAATCTCAATTTGTTTCAGCTCAAGATTACCTGGCTTGTGTTTTTAATTATTTATTGAGATGCCAGCAAGATTCATACATTGTTGATGGTTTAGCACTGGAAGATTTGAAAAGATGTGAGTGTGCTCACACATTGTTGATGGTTTTCATAATTTTAAGGTTACTACAGATTGATGTGAAATTACTGATGATGTTCATTAATATGCTATAGAATTAAAATAGAGAAGTAAATGTTTAATGTTTAATGTTAATATGCTACTGTTTGTGTTTAAACAAAGCAAATAAATTTATGGGTTCCCTAAATGTCGTGGGTATTATCTTTTGTAAATTATTGCAATTGCCTCAAGAAGATAAAAGAAGATGGCAATCGTGTATTTTGGTCACATTATATTAGTCCCACATTTTGTATTGTAGAATCAAGCATCAATTAAAATATGCTGTATTTGAACACCATTTGTTATCCAATCCTTAGGAAATTCTATTTTTCATAATTGAAAACCATTTTAAGTGCATTTAATGTGTATTTCCTTATTCCAATCCTAGAAATTATCGTCATCATATCAAGATGTAGATTTCCATCAAGAAAGTCTATCATTGTCATGACTATTTTAATTGTTTCTCGACTTTGAAAGTTCAAGAAGTTCGACTGCATGAGTTTCTTATCATTTCCTTCTTTTGTAGAGAGAAATGTCTTGTCATCGTGATTGGATGTATACACGAGTCGTGGATGGAGAAGTGTGTATGAGTTTTTTGAATGGGGTTCAGGAGTTTATGGAATTTGCATATAATCAAGGTTCGGGTATTGTGGAAAGTGATGGAAGGATTATATGTCCTTGTAAAAAATGTGCACTATTGAAAAAACAATCGAGAAGGGATGTTGAAATACATTTATGTA
>JAMKQA010031801.1:0-19368 GCA_024699735.1 Posidonia australis
CTCATCACCCAGGGAGGTGTGCATCTCGACCACCTTGTCAAAATATGCTAATTTTAGCATTGGAGTTGGCCAATCAGTACAGATGAGTTGATGACCACAATCGTCGGTTGACAGGCCAGTCCGTTCACTCAATACTAAGGAGTATTCATCTTGCCACATAAACACAGTAGGCCCCATAAGCTTATGCAGACAGCACATTTGGCAGGCCTCTTCCAAAGTGGGAGTCAATTCAATTCTTCTGAAGCAGAAGACATGGGTAGCGGGCTTCCAGAACCGAGCAGCTGCACACAAGAGATATCGAGAAACCTCCACATTCGCAATGTCCAAGAACTTTGACGGGATACCCCAAGTTCGCAGCTTGTCACGATCACTGTCTGTTAATTTCTCAATCCACATCCAGAGAACATCTGAGCAATGTGTCGGTACAACCATCATGGGGAAACCCATGATCGAATAGGGAAGCTTCTACTTCTCTTAACTCAAGCCACTAGAGATTGGGAAGAAGAACTCCTACAGAACATTATCAAAATATTTAGTTTCAATTAGACAAAGGGATTTGTTCCATACAATCACATTTTAAGAAGTCCGACGCAGACAAAATGTGCCGCATAAATGCTTTTGAAAATAAGGAAGAGCAATCCAAGGCGGTGGAAACCATTCAATGACAGTGGATGCAGCATGATATGCAAGCGACGGCAACACAGAGACCTCAGGAACCACTAAAAGAGCAATAAAAGCTAGAAGGATATAGAAACCCATGGCATGAAGCTTTTGAGCGAGCTCAAGAAGCCGTTGGTCTTGGAGGACACGAGACCTGTCGGTAGTAGTACTAGAGACCACAGTAAAAGGCATTGAGGATCCAAGTGGTGGTTGGACTTCAGACTATCCAATAGAGAGAGATCCTATCAAGGATGTTGCTGTAGGTGGTTGGGTGCCCAAAGTAGTAGGTCTAGCCAGAGGATAAGACAAAGGCTAGGTCTTCGGAACACGTATGGTCGTCACAGCGATGGCTTCAATGATCAGCTCTGTAGTGGAGTGAGCCTGCTAGTTTCCGGTGCCCGAGGAATTCCTGACCATCGGGAAACAATTGTCGGGAGGAGTGGTAGAAGAAATCAGTGTCAAAGGAGGGATCAATAAGGCAGTCACCTCAAGAACAACAGATGTCAAAGGCTCACCAAGACGCTAGGCGATGGTGGAACGAGAGCGAGTAAGAATCGGACTGCGATAATAAGACTAAGGATGGGTCCAAGCGATGAGTAACTCAGGAAAGGATGAGCGAGATCTGTCACCAAAGGGGAAACAGAAAATAGGGACACTCGAGCTCCAGTAGTGGAACTCGCTCGCTAACCTGTAAGAAACAAACCGGCATCAGGGAAACCTGATGTGAGTAGAACAAGACGTAGATGCAATGTTATTATGGTGGCATGAACGCAAGTGCATAAGGATGCAACTATTATGCACTCTCTCACCATCTATGTGTGTCCTAGTAAGTTGTCTACTCCAGACTCTCTCAGGGGTATGCGGGTCTCCGACTCAAGGCAAGAAAGTAAGGTCCCCACACTAAATCCTGACTGAAGTGCTGGTAGTGAATGGGTGGTGCGTTGGTGGCCTCATCTCCTGCAGTAGCATGAAACTGTACCCACTACTAGCACCGACACGACCGTGGACAAGGGGGGACAAACTAGCAACACGTCCTACACCAAAGTCATAGAACGGGCTACCAGAAATGTCCTTCGCAAACTATAGGTGGACTCAGGGGAGAAGAATGCATGCACCTATATGAATGAATCATGCATGTATGCTTTTGTGTCTTTTACTTGCAATTTATTAACTAAGGGGAAGAGTTCAAAATGGTCTCTAGTTTTGCCTTATTAATTGTTCTCTAAGTTTGTGTGTTTTATTTAAATTAGAAGGGGGAAACAAACTTGTCTCTACTCTCCTAGACATGTCAAGTGCGAAAAGGGAAGAAAACACACAAGTAAGGCAAGCTCACAAGCAAACAACAAGCAAAAGTCATAATCATGGCATGTGCAAGTGTCGTGGCATTATGATTATGAAAAGAAAACATCCATCACATCAAAAGGCAAGATATATAGCATGTGTGCGTAGTGACAGAGAAAATGTGTGAAAGAAAGTACGAAAGGTGCTCTAAGTAAGCAAACACTCACCAACAAAGCAAGCAAACAAGTAGCAAGCGAAAAGACTAACCTAAAAGCTAGAATCTGGTATCCCTAGTGGAGTCGCCAGTTTCTGTGATTGTGCCCAGCCTGGGAGATCTAACGCGGGGTCACGCCAGAGAGATGAGGCCATAGCCATGCCAAGATGGTGAAGACACAAGACAGGATAAAAACAGGAAGAAAAAGAGTTGCCAACGAGGAAAACCACATACAAATCACAATCAGTGAATGAATGAGATGCAAATATGAAGGCCAGATGAATGCTAACCAGAGGATGGGTAATGATTCCTATTATGCATGGGGAAGGTGTTAGGCACCGCCGTATGCCCTAGAAACATGATCTTTCTAGTCTAATCTGCTTGCTGGAGGTTAGGTGAATGCTTGCTAAGCCTAAATCATGCTCTAAACATGCTAATATGATTGGCAAGACAAGACTGTATGGATGTGTAAGAGGGTACACGAAAACTGCAAAGAAGTCCACATGAAATGATGAAATCACAAAGTATGGCATAACAAAGAAAATCACATGAAATGACGAGGTTTTTGGCCAGAAACGGTCGGGAAACCATACAGGTCCCAAAAATGTCAAAAATGCAACTGACTCAAGATGGGAAAACTGCAAAGAAGTCCGCGTAAAATCGGAAAACTGTGACATGTGAAGAAATTCACATAAAATGACAATGTTTTTGTAAAGAATGGTTCAAAAAACCATACTGATGTTAAGGGGATCAAAAATACAACAGACTGAAATCATTACAAGTGTAGAAAACAGCATAGAAATCCAAACGGAAAAATTGCAACGAAATCCACATAAAATAGGCAAATGGTGAGATGAGAAGAAAATCACATAAAATGACGATGTTTATAAAGAATGGTCTAGAAAACCATACTGAGGTCAAAAAGATAGAAAGTGGGGTGAACCCGAGTCATTGGAATCATGGAAAAAGTCGTAAAAATAAAAAAGGGAAAATAATCCGTAGTGGGGTCAGGCGATGAAATCCAAATCAAATTGAAAAATCCAAAAATATGGAATAAAGATAGTCAAATTGAATATCAGATGCAGGAATCCGAAGACAGGTAGGAAAAAATCCATGAAAGAATGCATGAAATGTAGACTTATTCAAGAAAGATGAACTGATGTGCAAATATAGCAAAAACTATGCAGAATGCATGAAAATGTACCTAAATGGGTAAAAGATTCTAAGGAATGCTTTGGATAGAGATTACGCATGACTTGGTGCAATAACTGACATGCATGTGCATGAATTGATGACACAAGGGTAATTTGGTCATTTTAGTGGTCAAATGTGATAAATGCATGAACGGGGATAATGCATGGTCCAAGTTATGCTAGAATGTATGCAAAATGTTAGGAAAATGTTGTTTTCATGAAAACATATAGAAGACAAGGTCTTAAAATCAACAAAATATTGTAAACACAATAAGAGATAAGTACAAGGACTAAAACGCAAAATTCACCAAAAGGGGTGAAAACCAAGATTAAAATACATTCAGAGATTTCTATCCTAGTGTGCATATGATAAATCAAAGAAAAAAATGTGGCATTGGGGTGTGTGAGAATTGTACTTAGATAATTTCCTGAAAACTCAGGGTCTAATGTGCAAAATTCATAAAAAGGAGAGGATCATGGTAAAAATGTGCTCAAAAAGTCTCATCTTGATGCTAGGAGATAAAATTTAAATAAAATGCAGCTATGTGGTGTGACATGTGTGAAAATTACACTTGTGGTAATTTCTTCAAAACCTAAGGTCTATTGTGCAAAATTCCCACATAGGGTGCAATTCTGACAAAAATGTGAAATCAGAAATTCATTTATATTGCAAACATGGTGTTTTGATGAAAACTTTATTTAGGTGATGATTTTACATGCACATGTGATCATTAAATGAGAAACATATTAAAATGTGATTTAAAATGCAACTAAAACCATCATTAATGATTTAAGAAAAATTCAAGGGCTTGGGTATAAATATTTTTGTCCAAAAAACACTATGTATGGAGTTTAGTGGCTAACATGGAAGATTTCAGGACCAAAATGTGATAAAAATTAAGAATTTTACATGATCAGTGTAATTATGGATAACTTGAAGGTCTTGAATGCAAATTGTACAAAGGAAATTCTTTTCAAAGAATTCTAGGGGCAAAATGTAAAAACTCAAGACTTAAATGCAAAAGAAACATGATCTCAGGGGCTTAAGTGTGATAAAACATGCATGAATAGGACTGTAAATGGAATTAAAAGTTAAATAGGACAAAATGTGTAATATTTACAATGCAATTTTAAAAAAGGAAAATTCATGGGTCACAAAATAAATTCTTAGGACTCACTTGCAAAGAAAACGTGAATGTAGGGTCTAAATGTGAAGAAACAAACATTTATGGGACTAAAATGAAATTAAAATATAAACAGGACAAATCATGCAATATTTACAAGAATAATATAGGAATGAAGCTCATTTAAATCTTCAAGGGTTTAAACACAAAAATACAGGACCTAAATGTAATAAAAAAGGACCCAAGAGTAATATAAAAGGACCTGGATGCAAGAAAGGACCTGGATGTAAGAAGAAAGGACCTGAATGCAAGAAAAAAGGACCTGAAAGAAATTCCAGGGACCTAAATGTAACGATAATCAGGACCTATGTGAAATTATTGAAAACAAAAAGAGTTATTGTTAAATCTGGCTTTTTCGAAGATCACTAGCGGATTGCCAATGCTCCTACTCCGACGGGTCGCCAACAACACTGTGACGGCACGACGGCGGTGGAGGCACTGGGATGGCGTCACAACGAGCTTGAGGGCGTTACGACGAGCTTCTTCACGGCGTAGGGCAAGACTAGGGAGGCCTGAGATGCCTCTCCTACCTTGCACTCCGACAAGGAGATGTCGTCGCTGGAGAAGACGACAGAGAGGCGTTTGGAGGCGGTGCAGGCACTAGGATGGCGTGGCGAGGGCCAGAGGACCTCCGAGGTGGCGCGTTGAGGCTGTGGGATGTTGTGGGCGAAGTTGGAATGACGTGAGGCGTTCTCCCCGTCGCGGGCACCGACGCGATGCCTTGTCGACATGAAAGGTGACGTTGCAGTAGCGGCAAAAGCGTGAGTGACGGTTGGGGAAGCTCCGTGGAGTTGAGGCAATGCTTTCTGGAGGGTCAGACAAGTCTGGGGCTGGTTGGAGTGCTTGGCCCGTCTCGAGCTCCGGTGACAGGCGCAACAGCGACGGTCGAAGGTTGCAGGATGCCTGGAGATCCTCCTCTAAGCGATGGAGGCTCAAGGAGGAAGAGAGAGGAGAAGGAGGGGAGGCCCATAGGGCCTTCCTCAGACCAGGAGGCATCTCGCCTCGCCGGTGGTGGTGAACCCACCACTGGAGGGAGAAATGATGGTGTACAAGGCCTGTGTACTCTGCTGGAGCGCAATTTAAAGGACACGGGAGGCTCTATATGCCTAAAGGAGTACATTTGTAAACTAAATGGGGCGGAAATTACCTGGGATGATGGCAGTTGTCTCTCCCGACGAAGTTGAACGGCGGCATTCCTCTGGTCCAACGAATCTGGCTACGTTGGTTCAAGGGCCCTGGTGTGCTGCGAGTGGGTGGAATGGGGTGGCTTGAAGGTGGGGGATTGCGTGATTTTCTAGGGTTCGAAATGGGATGATCTCAAGCTCTCACTCCTCTACTCTCCGACGCTTCCTCCGCTTCTCCAGTTCCTCCCCCCTCTACTCTTCTTTTTTTCCACTAGTGGTTTCTCATGCTCTAAAAGGGGTGGAAGACAAGGTGGAGATCGTGGCTTGCAGTTGGATTTTTGTGGGAAGGAAGGAGATGGGGAGATGGTTGCAAGGAGGAAGAAGGCACTTTTGGTTTATTTTTCTATTTCCTAAGTTTTAAATGAAAATGTGGCTTGGGCTATGAGTGGGCCTGGTAGTTGGGCTTTTGTTGTTTTTGTTTTGTTTTGTTTTTTGTTTTAGGTTTGATTTTGGTTTTAGGATTTTAATTAGGTTCATAATTTTAATTAAGTTTTGATTTTATAAGTTTGAAGTTTAATTGTTTTTCAATTACGATTTTTTAGGGGTTTGATTTTAATTATATGATTTTAAGTTAAGGTCTTTTGGGTTTAATTAAGTGATTTTAAATTAGGGTTTTTAGGATTTTAATTATTTTAGGGTTTTTGTGATTTAATTAATTTAGGATTTTTTGTGATTTAATTAGTTGGTTTTAAATTAGGATTTTTTGCATTTTAATTATTTTAGGGGTTTTTAGGGTTTTGGATTTTAATTAGTGTTCTTAGTTTAAATTAGGATTCTTTTTGGGTTTTAATTAAGTTTTTATCAATTTCATTAGGGTTTTTGTTTTTAAATTTGAATTTTGAGTTTAATTTATTGTTTTTAGATTTTAATCATGGTTTTTAGTTTAATTAGGGTTTTTTGGATTTTAATTAAATTTTGGGTTTAAATTAGGGTTTTTAACTTAATTAAGTGACTTTACAGTTTTTTGAGTTTAATTCAGGCTTTCCATGAAATTAAATGGATCAAAGTGGTTTAAATGGATTTTATTTGATTTTGACTTTAATTAGGGTTTTCATTTGATTAATTTGGATTTTAAGTGGATTTGTTTTAATTTTGGTTTTAATTAGGGTTTTACTTAATTAATTAGGGTTTTAAGTGGATTTAGGTGAATTTTGTTTAATTTTAGTTTTAATTAGGGTTTTAAGTGGATTTAGGTGAATTTTGTTTAATTTTGGTTTTAATTACTGGTTTTTGCTTTGATTATGTTAAAGTGGGCTTGTCTAGGCCTAAGTGGCCTTAAGGGTTTAGGGTTTTGATAGAGTTAAGGTTTAGAAGTGGTGGTTGCAACTAGAGTATCTTCCAAAGAAGCTTGTTGCCAAGTGACTACAAAATCGGGGTATCTACACCTACATGCATCATCGTTTGTCCACTTTGCCAGGTTTCGTCGAGTCCTAAACTAAGGGCATGCCAGCTGCCTTTCGGCCAAAGATCTGGCAGAGGATACCATACACCAAGGGTATGTCAGTTGCCTTTATGGTGATAACCTTCCACGTCAACTAGGGGCATGCCAGTTGCACGTTTGGTTGGCCCTTTTTGGGACAATATATTCATCCAGAACATGTTACTTGCTCCATAGCTTGAGCGCAAGATCAAGGATAACATTAGTCGTACCCCTCCAAGATTAGAGTATAGTCAGAATATCAGTACTCCCCTAGTCAACAAGTGAGAATACAATCAATAAGCCAGTGCCACAGTCAAACTCCCCAAAGGTCAGTCTGTCAGCCACACGACAATAAGCCAAGAGAATTGTCAGAAATCATCCAGCAAGTCCACCTTATTCGAGGAGGAAACAACGCCCTTGTGAAATCTTTATCCAACCAAGTCCCATGTATCAATGTAGAATCTAAGCAATGGTTTACTCGGCTCAACCATCATTGTCCTACAGTACAGATAGCGTCAAGTGGACGAGCAAAGCAGTGACACAATGAAGCAGATAAGCTGCAGGCAAAGACAAACCTCCTGTCTAGCAAGCAAGTTGCAAATAGCCCTTAGCCTTTTTCTTGTGACTCCTCTAAGTCTAGAGGAGACCCGAGTTACTAGATCCTTGAATCTTAGGACCAGTCTTTATCCTTTTGCTTCGTGACTCCTCTAAGTCTGGAGGAGATCCGAGCCACTAGTTCCTTGAATCCTAGGACCAGCCTTTATCCTTTCTTCTCGTGACTCTTATAAGTTCGAAGGAGATCTGAGCTGCTGGTTCATTGAGTCCTAGGACTAACCTTTATCCTTTTACCTTTTGACTCCTCTAAGTCCGGAGGAGATCCGAACTGCTGGTTCCTTGAGTCCTAAGATCAACCTTTATCCTTTTGTCTCGTGACTCCTCTAAGTCTAGAGGTGATCCGAGCTGTTGGTTCCTTGAGTCCTAGGACCAGCCTTTATTCTTTTGTCTCGTGACTCCTCTATGTCCTTAGGAGATCCGAGCCGCTGGTTCCTTGAGTCCTAGGACCAACCTTTATCCTTTGTCTCGTGACTCATCTAAGTCTAGAGGAGATCCGAGTCACTGGTTCCTTGAGTCCTAGGACCAGCCTTTATCCTTTTGCATCGTGACTTTTCAAGTCCCAAGGAGATCGTAGCAGTTGGTTCCTTGAGTCCTAGGACTAGTCTTTATCCATTTACCTTGTGACTCCTCTAAGTCCAAAGGAGATCCGAGTTGCTAGTTCCTTGAGTCATAAGACCAGCATTTATCCCCTTCCCTTGCGACTCCTCTAAGTCCGGAGGAGATCCATGTCACTAGTTCCTTATATCCTAGGACCAGCCTTTATCCTTTTCCCACGTGACTCCTCTAAGTCCGAAGGAGATCCGAGTTGCTGGTCCTTGAATCCTAGGACCAGCCATTATCCTTTCTCTTGTAACTCCTCTAAGTCTAGAGGAGATCTGAGTCGCTAGATCGTTGAATCCTAGAACTAGCCTTTATCCTTTCTTCTCGTGACTCCTCTAAGTCCAAAGGAGATCCAAGTGGTTGGCTCCATGAATCCTAGGACCAGCCTTTGTCCTTTTCCCACATGACACCTCTAAGTTCGGATGAAATCCGAGCCACTAAGTCCTTGAGTCCTATGACCAACTCTTGTCCTTTTCCCTTGTGACTCCTCTAGGTTCGGAGGAGATCCGAGTCGCTGGATCCTTGAGTCTTAGGACCAGCCTTTATCTTGTCTTCTCGTGACTCCTCTAAGTTCGGAGGAGATCTGAGTCACTGGTTCCATGAGTCCTAGGATCGGCCTTTATCCTTATCCATCGCGACTCTTCTAAGTCTGGTGGAGATCCGAGTCGTTGGTTCCTTGATTCCTAAGACCAGTCTTTATCCTTTTGTCTTGTGACTCCTATAAGTCTGAGGAGATCCGAGTCACTGGTTCCTTAAGTCCTAGGACTAGCCTTTATCCTTTTGTCTCATGACTCCCTTAAGTTTAGAGGAAATCCGAGTCGCTAGTTCCTTGAGTCCTTGGACCAGCCTTTATCCTTTATCTCGTGACTCCGATAAGCCCGGCGGAGATCTGAGACGCTGTTTTCTGGAATCCTAGGAACAACCTCTTTCCTTTTGCCTAGTGACTCCTTTAAGTCTAGAGGAGATCCGAGCTGCTAATCCTTGAATCCTAGGACCATCATTTTTTCCTTTCTTCTTGTGACACCTCTAAGTCCGGAGGATATCCGAGTCGTTGGCTCCTTGAATCCTAGGACCGGCCATTATCCTTTTCCCTCGTGACTCCTCTAAGTCTGGTGGAGATCCGAGTCGCTGGCTCCTTGAGTCCTAGGACCAGTCCTTGTACTTTTCCTTCGTGACTCCTCTAGGTTCAAAGGAGATCCAAGTCGCTAGTTCCTTGAGTCCTAGGGCTAGCCTTTATCCTTTCTTCTCGTGACTCCTCTAAGTCCGGAAGAGATCCGAGTCGCTGGTTCCATGAGTCCTAGGATCGGCCTTTATTCCTGTCCCTCACGACTCTTCTAAGTCTGAAGGACATCCGAGTTGTTGATTCCTTGAGTCCTAAGACTAGCCTTTATCCTTTTGTTTTGTGACTCCTCTAAGTCCAGAGGAGATTCAAGTCGTTGGTTCCTTGAGTCCTAGGACCAACCTTTATCCTTTTGCCTCGTGACTCCTCAATGTTCAGAGGAGATCCGAGTCGCTGGTTCCTTGAGTCCTAGGAGTAGCGTTTATCCTTTGTCTCATGACTCCTCTATGTCCAGTGGAGATCCAAGACGCTATTTCCTGAAATCCTAGGAACACCCTCTTTCCTTTTGCCTCGTGACTCCTCTAAGTCTAGAGGAGATCTAAGCTGCTGATCCTTGAATCCTAGTACCAACATATTTTCCTATGTCTCTAGACTCCTCTAAGTCTAGAGGAGATCCGAGACGCTGGTTCCTTAAGTCCTAGGACCAACTTTTATCATTTTCCCTCTTGACTCCTCTAAGTCTAGAGGAGATTTGAGTCGTTGGATCATTGAATCCTAGGACCAGCATTTATCCCTTTTCCTCATGACTCCTCTATGTCTGAAGGAGATCCAAGCTGCTAGTTCCTTGAGTCCTACGACCAGCCTCTATCTTTGTCTCGTAACTCCTCTGAGTACGGTGGAGATCCGAGACGCTGTTTCCTTGAATCCTAGGAACAACCTTCATCCTTTTCCCTCGTGACTCCTCTAAGTCCGGAGGAGGCCCGAGTTGCTGGTTCTTTAATTCCTAGGACCAACCTTTATCCTTTTGTCTTATAACTCCTTTCAGTTCAATGGAGATCCGAGATGTTGTTTCCTTGAATTTTAGAAACAGCCTTCATCCCTTTTCCTCGTGACTCCTCTAAGTCTAGAGGAGGTCCAAGATGTTAGTTTCTTGCATCTAAGGACCACGTCTGAAGCAGGATGATAACTCAAAACTATTCGATTGACATCCTTCACCTTGTCCGAAGTAGGCTGGTACCTTAAACTATCCGGTTGACAACCGTCACATTATTCGAAGTAGGGTTGATACCCCAAACTTTTTGGTTGACAACCATCACATTGTCTGGAGAGGGCTGATACCCTAAACTATCCAGTTGACAATCGTCACATTGTTCAAAGCAAGCTGATACCCCAAACTAACCAGTTGACAACCATCACATGGTCCAGAGCAGGCTAATACCCTAAACTATCTGTTTGACAACTATCACATCGTCGCGAGTAGGCTAATACCCCAAACTATCTAGTTGACAATCGTCTCATTGACGGGAGGTGGATGATATCCCAAACTATCCGATTGACAACCGTCACATTGTCTAGAGTGGGTTGATACCCCAAACTATTCGGTTGACAACTGTTACATTGTCAGGAGCGGGTTAATACCCCAAACTATCCAGTTGACGACCGTCACATTGTCTAGAGCGTGCTGATACCCCCAAACTATCTGGTTGGCATCCATCATCGGTCAACAAGTCTGATATATTGCCATGTTTCCTTTTGGGCCGAAGGGTCTATCAGTTTGCCAAGCTCCCCCTATCGTGCGACAAACCCGGTAGTCTTGTCTGAGCATCCCTTGGCATGAGTAGGGAAATCCCTCGTGCTCCTCTCCATGGGTTGATGGGCTACCCACTAGTCATCAGCATCATTTTCATGCCTTGTTTGCAATTTACGCATCATGCATCACCCGGTATTAGGGTCAACCCTTGCATCAGCATCATGCATGGGCCACAAGTTGTGACTTTTGGTGCATCCATCAAATAAGTGGTTCACGGCACTATAGCAAGTACCACTCCCCTGTAAACTCAGGTAAGGTGTCATGTCAACCCTAAGTATCAGCCTCGATTCCCTCGACGTCGCTCAGGGAGGGGCATCTGTAGACACCTAATTTTGCAGTCACTTGACAATAGGCTCCTTTGAAAAGATGTTCTGGTTGCAACCACCACAAAAACCCTAACTCCACCAAAATCCTAACTCCATCTAAACCCTAGGTTCACATAAGCCCATTTAGGCCCACACAAGCCCATTTTGACCTAATTTATGCAAAAACCAATAATTAAAAATCCAAACTAAAATAAAACTCACTTAAGACATTATAATTCAAACTAATCAAGATAAAACATTTAATTAAAACCAATAAACAAGTAAAATCCATTTAAACTAGTCAAAATCCAAATTAATTAAGTGAAAACACTCATTAAAACAAAATCAAATAAAATCCATTTAAAATCCAAATTAATCAAGTGAAACCCCTAATTAAAATCAGACTCAAGTAAAATACATGTAAACAATTTAAAACTCAAATTAATTCAATGAATACCCTAATTAAAACCCTAATCAAGTAAAACTCAATAAAATCCATTGAGAATTAAATCAAATTAAATAAAAATCCTAATCCAAACAAAAATAAGCAAAAAACTAAATAAGTCAAAATCAAAATTAAATCCCTAATAAATACCAATTAAATCAAAATTTAAACTAAGTCCATAATTAAATCAAGTAAAAAAACTAATTAAATCTATGTTAATCATATCCAAAATTTAAATCAATTAAGCAAGTCCATTTAAACCCATTTAAACTTAATTAAAATCCAAAATCCCTAATTAAATCACTTAATCAAACTTGAAACTAAAACCCAAAACCTAAATTAAAATCACAAAAAAACTTAATTAAATTCACAAAAAAACCTAAGTTAAATAAAACCCTAAAATCCCTAAACCGTAATCACAAAAACCCTTAAAAAGAAAACCCAAAAATCCTAATTAAAACCACTTGATTAAACTTAAAACAATAAAAATCAAAACCTTAATTAAAACCATAAAAAACCCTAAAACTAAAACCAAAAATCCCTAAACCTAATCACAAAATCCTAAAAAACTAAAACCTAAATCCTGAAATCCTTTAAAATCCTTAAAAAAAAAAAAAAAATCAAAAGTGCACTTGGTAGGCCCAAAATCCAGCCCAATACACCTATCAATCACAAACTTAGGAAACAACCAAAAATAATTCTAGCCAACGCTGGCATCAGCGCGTAATCTTTAGTATCATCTCTGATAGAAATCCTGTGATCTCCGGCGCTCAATACTCCTCCTGCGTGATCCCCAATGGCTTCCTCTAACTCACACTTGATTCAACGGTGCTAGTCTACTGATGAGGAGGATCAATGGCGATGGGAGACCCCATTGGAGTATAAAGCCCTTCACTGCTGACTGACCAGGGGAACAACCTAAAAACCCAACAAGAGGATCCCCACTTGAACGCCAGAGAACCTAGCGATTCCCCCACCTTTAGAGCCCTCCTTCATTCCTTTTGCAGTCCCAGGGAACCTTGAACCATCGTCGCCAGAGCATCCACTAGAGAACGTCGTCGTCGACCAGCCTTGTCGGGAGAGACAATGGCCATCCCCAGGTATTTTTCCTCTTTTCTTAGTTTTAATCATGCTCTTTTAGGCCCATAGAGCTCTCCTTAGCCGTTTCGTTGCATTTCACATGAGATTTCAGCACTTGTCTGCTGCCTTCCCCCCTTCTAGTGGTGGGTTCACCACCATCGGTGAGGTCATTGGCCTCCTGGGATGGGATGAGGCTCCTAGAGCCTCTCCTCCCTCTTCCACCTCCTCCTCCCTAAGCTTCCATCGCTCAAGTGGGGATCCCTCTAGCCTCCTGTGGCCAAGAGCCTCGCTATCACCCCCGTCGACTGTCGATCCTCAGCAGTAGAAGCCCCTAAGCTCCCTGGTCACACCCGCTCCAGGACACCATGTCAAGAAGCTCCGTTGCACCGCCTCGGACTATCGTATATTGCCACGTTACCTTCGTAGCCACCGGAGCCTCGCACCCACCTCTACCACAACCGTCGTCAGCATAAGAGATGGGTGAAGCCACCTAGGCGTTCCTGACGCTCGCCGACGTCTCCGAGGCACCCATTGGGACACCTCGGAGCTTCTCCGATCTTTGTTGCGTTGAGCCACCACCTTTGGAAGTGCCACCGTTGCAGCCTCATCGCCGGAGAAGAACACCAACAATGGAGGGATCGACGACACATTCCAATCATTAAGAGCTTGATCGGTGTCGTTGGATCTCTCCCCTATCTCCTCGTCCAGCTTCTCCGCCCCTTAGATCATCGATCAATCACTGGAACAGCTCAGATGAACCTCCTAGGTCGTCGCAGTCAGCACTCTTTGAATTGCCGATGGTGGCTGATAGATTTTAGGGCTTTCTATTTAAATTCCATAGTTCTGAAAACATTGCAATTAGATTCTAGGAATTTGCTCTTAGGCCCCTGTATTTTTCAATTAAAATTATGTTTCGTTGTTTCACTATAAATATTGCATGTTTTACCATGTTTAATTTTAATTCCATTTTCAATCCTGTAAATGTTTGTTTTCTCACAGTTAAGCCCCTACAATCATATTTTCCTTATAATTAAGTCCTAAAATTCACATGAAGCCCCTAGGGCCTTTTAAAATAAGCTTTCTGTGTGAAATTTGCTTTCAGAGCCTTAAGAGATTTTGTAATCACATTGAACATCATAAAAACTTAATTTTCATCACATTTAAATCCTGAAATTTTGCATGTAAACTCCTGAATTCATAACATACATATATTGACTGTAAGAAATTTGCATCGTTGCCCTTAGTTTAATTTCAAATTCATTAATTAGGGTTTTAATTGTTTTAATATACATTTTTGGCATTCCTCACTTTTGATCACATGTGCATTTATAATTTTGAACTTGAATATAGTTTTCATTTAAAAATCATGCTTGCAATGTAACATGATCTTTGATTTCACATTTTAGTCTCATTTTCACATTATGTGTGAATTTTGCACATTAGATCTTGAATTCTTAGGAAATTACTATAATGCAATTTTCACACATCTCAAACCACAATGCCACAATTTCATTTAATCCATCATCTGAACTTTAAGATAAAAGTCACTGAACACATTTAATCAAGATTTCCCCTTTTTCGTGAATTTTGCACTTTAGTCCCTGATATTGCCTTTAATATTTTTACATCATTTTCTTGTATTTAAAACCTTGTTCCTTTCATGTTTTCTTGTAAATAACATTTTCCTGACATTTTGCATACATTTGACCTTGCATCATGCACATGTACACATTTATTACAATTGGCCTCATGAAACTACCTAATTGCCCCATGCCATCAATTTATGCACATGCATGTTAGGTTTTGCATTGAATCATGTCTAAATAATTCCTCAGCATCCTTTACATATTTAGTTACATTTCCATGCATTTTTGCATAGTTTTCATTACACTTACGTATCATTTCATTTATTTTGAGTAAGCCTGTATTCCATGTGATTTTCCGTGGATTTTTCTCCAATCCATTTTCAGATTCTTTCACTTGACATTTGATTTGATTCCCCTTATTCCACTTTTTTAGATTTTCGTGATTTGATTTGGATTTCCTTGTCTGAGGGCATACATTAATTGACCTAAAGGCCCACATTGGTCCACTTGTGGATTATTTTCCCCTTATTGATTTTCATGATATTTTTCCTAATTCTAACAATTTGGGTTGATCCTATTTTTGATTCTCTTGTGGTTGATACGATTCCACGGACCATTCTTTTCAAAAACATCATCATTTCATGTGATTTTCTTCATGTCACCATTTGCCTGTTTTACGTGGACTTCTTTGCAATTTTTCCATTTCGATTTTCGTGACATTTTCTATGATTCTGATGATTTGGGTCGATCACGTTTTTGATTCTCTTTAGGTCAGTATTATTTCTTGGGCCATTCTCACCAAAAACATCATCATTTCATGTGATTTTCTTCGTCATTTTGTGTTTCGTTATTTCGTCATCTCGTGTGGGTTTCTTTGCAATTTTGGCATACATCTTGCACATCCATCTAGTCATGACTAGGCACCCATATTACCATGATTAGAACACAATATAGGCTTTGCAAGCATTCATTCAACCTTTAGCAAGCAAATTGGACTAGAAAGATCGAGTTTTTCGGGCGAATGGGGGTGCCTAATACCTTCTTCGTGCGTAATAGGAATCCTTACCCATTCTCTGGTTCGAAGAGATTAGGCCTTTTCATTTGCATCTCATGCATTCATCCTTTTTGTGGTTTGTTTGTGGTTTTCCTCGTCTTTCCCTTAAAAGACTAGGTGGCGACTTCGATTTTTCATTTTATCCTATCTTGCACCTTCGCCTTTTGGCATGGCTGTGGCCTCCTCCCCTTTGTGCGACTCCCCGCCAAATCTCCCAGGTGGGCATGGTCACAGTCACCACACAAGGAAGTAGAGTTTGTGATTGATTTGGTGACAAGATCAGGTCCTATTTCAAAGGATCCATAAAGATGGCACTCACTGAATTGAGGGAGCTTGGGAATCAATTGTTGGAACTGATGGACAAGGGATTTATTTGTTCTAGTGTTTCACCTTAAGGAGCACTGGTACTATTCATTACGAAGAAGGATGGTTCACTTCGACTCTGCATAGACTACCGGATGTTGAACTAGATAACTTTCAAGAACAAGTATCCACTGCCAAGGATTGATGATTTGTTTGATCGGTTATAGGGAGCATTGGTGTTTTCCAAGATAGATCTGAGATCCAGATGTCATCAGCTACTGATCAGTGAGCCAGATGTGCAAAAGACAGCCTTTCGCACCCATTATGTACATTACAAGTTTTTGGTTATGCCATTCAGGTTGACGAATGCTCCAGTTGCCTTCATAGACCTGATGAATAGGATGTTCAGGCTTTATTTGGACCAATTTGTGGTCATCTTTGTGGATGACGTCCTTGTATATTCTCTAGATGTCCAGACCCACCTGAGACAACATCAACTTTATGTCAAGTTGTCCAAGTGCGAGTTTTGGCTAGAAGAGATGTCCTTCCTTGATTATATCATCTCAGGAGAGGGCATCAAGGTAGATCTAGCCATAGTGGAGGCTGTGAACAGCTGGGCTAGACCGAAGATAGTGATTGAGATTAGGAGTTTTCAGGGCTTGGTAGGATACTATAGGAGGTTCATTCAGGATTTCTCCAAGATTGTTGCACCATTAACCAAACTGACCAGAAAGGAAGTGCACTTTGTTTGGGATTGGGAGTGCAAGGAGAGCTTCAATGAATTGAAGGCTCGTTTGATGTCAACCTTAGTTTTGACTTTGCCTTCTGGGAGTGGCGATTTCACAGTCTATAGTGATGCTTGTGAAAGTAGCTTGGGGTGTGTGTTGATGCAACATGGTCAGGTGATGGCGTATGCCTCATGTCAGTTAAAAGATCATGAGAAGAACTACCCCACCCATGATTTGGAGATGGTAGTTGTTGTGTTCGCCATGAAGATTTGGAGGCATTATCTTTATGGCGAACAATTTGAGGTGCACATAGATTATAAGAGTTTGAAGTACATCTTTACTCAAAAGGATTTGAACTTGAGACAAAGGCACTAGGTGGAGTATATCAAGGATTATGACTTCAACTTGTCATACCACCTAAGGAAGCAAATGTGGTTGTAGATCCTCTGAGCAGATGCACTCATATCATGGCTAGGTCGCTGATTCGCGAATGGAAATTGTTAAAATGGGCTAGTGGAGTGTAGACCTTAGAGACAGTCTCAAGGTGTTGCCAGAGTTGTGTTGGTAAATTTGTCTGCTCGCCTGAAGATGATTGAGGCGATTGTCGCCACTCAGCATTATGATTCTTTTGTGTCAGATATCTAGAAAAAGGTAGAAGTTGGAAATGTCCCTCACTTTTCAGTTGGAGTAGACGATGGGTTGAGCTATGACTTGAAGTTGTACGTGCCTCAAGTGAAAAAATCAAGAACAGTCTGCTTGATGAAGCTCACCACTCTAGATATATTATTCATCCAAGAAGCACCAAGATGTATAAATACATGAAAAGGAGTTTCTAGTGGCCTAAGATGAAGAGGAAAATTGTTGAGTATGTGTTGAAGTGTGCAACCTACTAGATGGTGAAGATAGAGCACCAGAAGTCTGGAGGGTCTTTACAGCCTATGGACGTTCCAATGTGGAAATGGGAAAATGTGTCGTTGGATTTTGTGATAGGTTTGTCGTGGACTCGAAGGAAGAATGATATAATTTGGGTGATTGTGGGATTGTCTTACAAAATCGGCACATTTCTTGCCAATGAGGGTGAATCTTCCCTTGGCAAAACTAGCAAAGTTGTATGTTGTAGAGATTGTGAGACTACATGATGTCCCAGTGTCTATTGTGTCTGACAGAGACATTAGGTTCACATCAAGGTTCTAGGGAGCTTTATAGGAGGCTTTTGGTACAGTGTTGAGTTTTAGTATTGCCTTTCACCCCCAGACAGATGGTGTAGACACCCCGATTTTGAGGTAGTTCATTGAAAAGGCCTCATTTGTTGCTTTGGATATGGCCGACCTTTGGATCAATCCCTAAACCCACAGCAAGCCCACAGCCCAGTTAGAAAACCAGACCAATAGGGGAGAGCACCAACCTAGCACACCTAGCTAGCACATCAAACCAGCACACCTAGCTAGCACACCAACCTAACGCACTTCCCTAGCACACATAGGTGACACACTTATCCAACGCACCTCCTTGGCGCACACGGCTGCGACTGCTGGCTTTCCACCTTCCTTGGCTGTTACCTCTAGCAGTGAATGTGCCGTGGAATATTCCAGGCTCTTCATCTGTGAGGCCCTCCATATACCCGTAACTCATCCCTGGGAGCTCCCTATAAAAGGACCCCCATAGGCACCGTTTTGTAGGGCCACAAAAGAGAAACAAAACCCTGAGAGCTGAGAATTCTGAGCAGAATCCTTGCACCCAGCCATTTTCCTGCTCTAAAACCCAACCTCTGCACGAGCTATTCCATCAGTCCAGCAGCTTATTTGCATTCCCTGGAGCACCCCCTTTGCGTCCTGAAGCCTTCCAAAGCAACGAGGTTTTCTTATCTGTGATATTGCAAGAGGGGACACATCGAGAGGTAGGCTTTCTACCTCCTTTTTGCTTTCTTCTAAATTTCATGTCAGAACTTAGTAAAAGCATGCTTTAAATCTTATGAATGATCTATTTTGTTCCATGTTTTCGATGTTTACATGATAACATGCTCGCTTTCTTTGCAAATAATCTCCATGCTAATCTATGTTTTCATTTCTAGCATGAGATCGGCATGAGCATAAGTTTTATTGCTTCCTTGCATATAACACCTTGCCATGCACCCATGCCTGCCAATTGCACGTAGAGGCATACACAATTGATCATATTTACGTGTTTTGATTCAGATCTTGCTGATTCTTGAATGTTTCACGTTTTCATGCATGAACCCATCATTGGTATCGATTTCTAATACTTTGCTTTCATGATGGTTATTGATCCTGCACTTGCATCATGTGTTTTCCAATTTCATCATGGCATGAGCCTTTTTAGAACTTGCATGAATCCTCCTTGCATCTCTGTCGGGTGGGATCTGGATCAGGTTATGGTCTGATCCAGATTCCTTGGGACGCACCAATCAGGCGCACCCTACCCGTGCACCTGTCTGACGCACTCTATAGGCGCGCCAAACTGGCCAGACATAAGAGCACCTGCATTTTTATGTCACTGTTTGCATGGTTTTATCGCAGGGTTTTAAGCTTGTTTCTTTCTGATTGGATTCTCTGGTTTATCGAGATATCACCTGGGTGTTCTTCAGCTTTCAATCAACTGCTTTCCATTTTGTTTTCTCTGCTTTGT
>JAMKQA010031802.1:0-16974 GCA_024699735.1 Posidonia australis
ACACCAAGCAGACGCTCGGCCCCCTCTTTCATCCACCAATCGACGTCGACAACCCACCCCCCTCTCTTCCGCCACTCGACGTCGATCCCAGACCCCCTAACTTCCGCCACACCAAGCAGACGCTCGGCCCCCTCTTTCATCCACTAGTCGACGTCGACAGCCCACCCCCTCTCTTCCGTCAGTCCACGCCTACGACAGGCCCTCCCTCGCCACGCAAACGGTCGGCCCCTCCTTTCTTCCGCTAGTCCACACTGACTCACTGAGTCACTGACAGACCCTCTCTTCCGTAGATCTACCACTCCACGTCGACGGCCGGCCCCCTTCTCATCCACCAGTCGATGCCGACGGCCAACCCCCTTCTCGTCCACCAGTCGACCCCCTTCTCATCTACCACTCCACGCCGACAGGAAGGTAGCCTAAACCTTGTTGAATGTTGATTAATTGGTGACAAATAATACTCTTGAATATTTCCAAATTCTAATTTTATGCCTTATAGAGGTTCGACAAGTCATATTGTAAATCAAGTTGTTAACTAAAAACTATAAATTAATTTCTATTGCGATAATTTCATTCTTGTAAGATGATTGTGTCTGTTAGTCGCAGCATTGGAATAACATGTTAGCAAACTATATGGATTCTTGTAAGATGATATCAACTTTCTTAATTGCTACAACTTCTCCAGTTTTTCTACATTTTGTCTGAATGAAGCAGTAAAAGATCATCCTGAAAGTCTAGATATACACATTTAAATGTCTTTTACATAACACCAATTTTTAAGTAAAAACAACCCTTTTTTTATATAATGTTGATGATTTCTTATCATTAACGTAATTTGATTATCTAGGTGCTTATTTGATTATATTCTCATATCCGTTTTCATATCCGTTTTTATCCGTATCTGAGTTGTTTTTATCCGTTTCGTATCCGTATCCGTTTTTTGAAGATATGGATATGTAATTTTCCTATCCGTATGATATCCGTATTTCGAAAACGGATACAGATATAATAACACCTATATCCGTACCGTATCCGATCCGTTTATACCCCTAGGTGAAACCATAAACACACTAGGAGTTGTTCAGCAAGGTTCTGAATAATCAATTGGGTACATAATCCAAGTGAAACAAATGTACCCATCTATTAGTTGGGTTGTGATTTTTGGTGAATCACAAGGAATAATGAGATGTTTAAGGGGACAAAAAAAGGCCTTGATTGAGATCTTTCTTGTGTGCTTCTGATGTCTCACCAAACTCCCATCACTACCACAACTATTACCTTGCTTTCATTTACAGAAACAACCAACTACTCACCAAAACATTATTGGCACGACCCCTCACTACTCCCACCAATTTGCCAAACTTACGTTCAAAGGAATCCCATCTCTCACTCCCGGCACGTTTGATAATAATAGCCCACAAGAAACATGCACCGACATGATCACCTTCATTCCTCGACCGAAGAGAAAACACATACATGTGGACAACCAGTCTCCCCATCTTAGCAGTCGACGAGTCTCCACCGTTTGATCGACTGAATCTGAAATCAGGACCGTGTGATGCAGACATTTGGTGTAAAACAGCCGGTGGTAGATGGGATGTCACAAAAATTAGGATTGTACTAAAAAAGAAGAAAGAAAGAAAGACGTAGAATCCCACCTCCTTTCTCTATAGAAGGAAGGGAGAGAGAAACCAAGAAACTCATTCAGAGCTGAAGAGTTTCGAATGTAAGCTCCATTTACCTTCTTTTCCACTTCTTTCAATCATGTGGTCGAGACATCCTCCAACGTGATTTTCTGCATGTTGTTCTTGTGGTTGATGAATATCTTGAGAAGAACAGACACAAGGAAGAATTATGACGGAGGCATCGGGGAAGCGAAGCGTGATCGGAGCGCTGGCTCTATCGGTGGCTTCGTCGGTGGCCATTGTTATCTGCAACAAAGCTCTCTTTAGCACGTTGGACTTCCCATTTGGTCAGCATATTTAATTTTCTTCTCATCTTCTTCTAATTTTACTGATCATTTTTCCGGAGTAGACTATTTAACATGAAGTCAAGAACTGAAGAGAACTGTTTGTATGGTCTCTGCTGTTTGCCTTCTGCAATCCATTAAAATTAGATATGCTTCGGTTTGGAAATCCGTTCGTTGAGTGGTTTGTGAAGCTACATGTCTCTGGATTCTATCTGTTTTGCTTGTATCATATTCTATACCTAGAACATTTTATCTAAAATCTGGTTCGCTTTCAACCATAAGTGATTTTATCCTGATTTAAAAATTTTAAATCAATTTAGTTCACACCATGATTATGAGAGTCTTCTGCTTGGCGTTTTGCCTTGCACGATCTGCAGCTGAAACAATAAATAGAATAATCACTGAAACATTCACTTCCACGAGGTTGTGCAGTCAGCATGTATTACCTCTTATTTCGATCTCCTTCATTTTTGACATCGCTATGAGCATTACGTGCTCTTTTCGAGTTATATTTTATTGTAGTTGTTGGTGTCCAGCATTCTCCTCTTTGGCAAAGGTTCGGTGTGTAGACAAAAAGTAGCCGTCAAGTTTTAAATGTGTACCATAAAGATGTTTCTGTTCGAACAATGCATGTTCTTTCCTTCTTTCTTTCTTAAATATAGGAAATATAATTATTTAGATATATGCATGTTCTTTCCTTCTTTCCTTCTAAGTTTACCTACTAGGTCTGTGACTAAAATTTGTTCTACTTAATTTTTAATCTACCATTATGATATGCAATGTCTTTGGTTATACCTCCATTAATCTATTTTTTCTCAACTAATCTAAATTAACATTAAATTTTGCCCATAATTAGTATTCTTCAAAAAACCTATGGACCTATCAAAGTGGGCTAATTTTTGTATATATTATTTTGAAAAACAATAGCATGATAAGTTTTCTTCGAAATTTGACAAGGAACGTGTCTAAAAATGCAAAACTTAAGACGTGGTGTGACATTGATTGAGACTTTTCAATTTATCATAGCTCTTCCAATTCCATCCATGCAAGCTTTAAAGGTCACTCAACACAAAATAATTTTTGTTATCAGTAACTTTTCAACTTCTCAAAATTATTATTTTAAATTGAGAATGTGCATAATTTATATTATTTATTAATCATCATCAATGTTACCACCTCTACCTTTTAAGTTTCCAAATTCTTTAATCTTAAGTTATATATTATCTAACATCAATTGCATATATATTTTTTATTCAGTTTACTCTCATTATTATCCATAAACTATATACATATTTCATCTTTTTCATTTACACATATAAATCAATTTGAATTAATTGCACCGCTTTTTCTAATTTTACTCTCTTGATTTTCCATTCTCAATAGATTAGTTCTCAACTTTCTCTATTAATTATCATCTTCAATCAATCGTACCATTTAAAAATATTTCTCTAAATAAAGCGACTACATATGAAATAGGAGTCATGGCATGAAATGTCTTTTTAAAATATATAGTTTAAAATATTTGTTGGAGTATGTGAGAATTCAAATTTTTATGTTTACATATTTCAAAAACAAACTTGAATTAAAGTAACATATTTTAGACATATAATTATTATTTTAAAATTGTAAATTTAGTTGATCTTAAACAATATTATTAATTTTTTTACGAATGATGAATATTATTTAGAAATCCATATTGTGCTATAAAAAAAATAAAACTATAGTGCATTCTTTAATATTTCTTAGAACAAAGATATTTAAAAATGATTAAATACATAGACTAATAATGTTAATATTAAATAATATTTTAGGACCTTTAACTTTTAGTCATTTAGTTTTATAATCTTTACAAAAGTTTATTTCAAATAAGTAAATATTCACAATCAATTGTAAACACGACCTAATATTTTCATATTACTTTTGAAAATGTATTTGTATAAATTACAAATGAAAAAATAAATTTATATTTTATATTTTATAACCTTAATATTAAACATGCATGGTTGATGCATACATTGCATGTGTCTAATTCACTCTCTCTCTTTAAGAGTGCTTCCACTATAAATTTTTGCACCTGGTTTTCACATACATAAACGGAAATTAGTTCCTGATATGCCTGCTAGGTGACTCGAGCAAGCTTTCCATTTCACCTTAGTAGGCATAAAGTTTGCATTAGATTAATTCAAAGATTATTCTGGATGAAGAATGTAGAACTGAAAATACAGGTCATAGGAGTGATTCTAGACTGTTGAGAAGCAACACATTACTAAAAATTGTCTGATTGGCTTTTTGTAGCCACAACGTTGACGAGCTGGCATCTCCTGGTCACCTTTGGCACTCTCCATGTGGCAAAGCGGTTCCAGGCATCCGAGTCGAAGTCAGTGGATCTAAAAACAGTCATCTTCTTTGGATTGCTCAATGGCACCTCCATTGGCCTTCTCAACCTCACTCTTGGATTCAATTCCATAGGATTCTATCAGGTCAAGTTCTATATAATACACATTCCTTTCGTTCCATTCACTCACTCTAAACAAGACCCACTTGCCATTTGATTTGCTTGTGCAGATGACAAAACTTGCCATCATACCCTTCACTGTGTTGTTGGAGACTGTCTTCCTTAAGAAGCAATTTAGGTCAGATTTCGTATCTTTGTTTATATTTAATATATTCTTCTACTTGATGTTCTTTTAGCTGATCAACTTTTCCCTCTTCTTTTAAAACAAAAGCTCAAAAGTGAAGCTCGCTCTTCTGGTTCTGCTCTTCGGAGTCGGAGTTGCATCAGTCACTGATCTTCAGCTCAACCTCTTGGGATCAATTCTCTCTTTTCTGGCAATTTTGACAACATGTGTTGGTCAAATTGTATCCTTTCTTTTCATATATATTAATTTGCTAATATAGCACAACACTTTCAAGGTCTATCACATACTTGCATCTTAAAACAAATAATCGCCGATTTCTTCACAACTAGGTGAAAACAGGGAGAATCCATTTCAACAAGACAATTTGTTTTGTTTCCTTTTACTCCAATTGTGAGCCTCAGATGACCAACACCATTCAAAGAAGGCTGAATGTTTCCTCCACACAGCTCTTGTACCAGTCATGCCCTTTCCAGGCAGGCATTCTCTTCATCTCTGGCCCTTTAGTTGACAAATTCCTCTCCCATCGCAATGTCTACAGCTACCCCTATTCTCCCATTGTCTTGGTAAGTTCACATTGCACATTGATCGGGGTTCAAGTCCTATCCAGCGACTAAACCTTACCTTGGATTTTAACCACCTACAAATTTCAAATTATTTCATCTCCTCTTTCCCCTTCAGGTATTCATTGTTTTCTCTTGCTTGATATCGGTGTCGGTGAACTTTAGCACTTTCCTAGTGATCGGGAAAACATCACCGGTGACATACCAAGTGCTCGGGCACTTGAAGACATGCCTCATCCTCACATTCGGGTACACCCTGCTGCACGACCCCTTCACTTCTAGGAACATCTTTGGCATTTCTATTGCCATCTTCGGCATGGGGCTGTACTCTTATTTCTGCACACAAGAGGCCAAGAAGAGATCATCCGACAACCACCTGCCTGTCTCATCACAGGTGATGCTTCAGCCTCTTTTTTCTTGAACAGCTTAACAAGCTGCGAATTTCTGTGAGATTAACACTTCTCTGTGGGCATTGGTGCAGGAGAAAGACATGGAGACAACACCACTTGTTGCCTCCAAAACCATTACCCATCTCCACCCCCAGGAAAAGGAAAGTGATTACTAAATATTTAGAAGTTAATGCCCATAGAGCATTCAATTTGTTGATGTTTCACATCATTGAGTGTACAACTGGATGTGATTCTTTAATGAAATCTTAAGACATTTATCATTTTTGTCCATATAATCGTTGGTTGGTGGATCTGTATTCTGTTCATGGTATTTTTGTTGAACAATGGATATATATACTATATGGTGATCGCCAAAGATGAAAAGACTAACAAAAATATAACTTTTCTACTTTACAAATTGGGTATAAATTTTAATAATTTGTACATCAGCGTGATCTCACCATGAACACATGCCTGACTTATCTTGGTATGAAGCCAAAAGAATGGGGGAAACGCTCCTAAGCCATACTAAACACTTCTCTATCAGTGAGTTACTTGGTCTACAATGAGAACCTCAACTAGAGTATGATCAAGCTGCCAGGAGCATCAACTTCATCTGAAGCGCTCCCACTATGATAGGACCAAGATGTCATTCACTCCACCCATTTGTTTCCTCAAGATCTATGCCGAATATGAATAAACTCACACCTTAAGCTTAGAAGTTTGCCTCCTTGCAGTTAGAACTGGGTAGAGGAGAACAATTACCAAAACTACTGCCAGAGCTACCAAACAAACCTTCCAGGGGGAATAACCATGTATGATGTTATCCGTGCTTCCATCTCTTTCCTGCAACAAGTGCACCAAAAGACAAGTAATTTTTCCGGTAAAAGACTGCCAAATGCAAACAAATACTGAAATACATAACAAAAGTAGCCTTGCATAAATGTCAGGAATGAAAAATCAGCTTTGATCTAACCCAAGTTCTAAAAATGTTTAGTGTAATGCCTTTCCATGCGTATGCATGGACAAAAAAAAACCTGTTTTATCTATTTTTCTAGGCCACCTACAGGAAAGTGAGTCTAAATGCTAGCAAAAGAAATATATCATCAAGACTACATTAGTACAATAACCCTTCATCAACTGAATTAATTTGCTAGAATGACAGAGCAACCTGAGAAAAAGAAAACTGTAGATAGTCAGCACTAACCAAATCGAGTATAGTGTTTGTCAGGTTGATCACCATGCTTTGCTTGAGATGTTTGTATTGCTGTTTAAATATATCCTGGGCATGCTTGTAAAGCTCCACATCAAGGCTGTTTAGCATTAAAATCTGCTGAAGAACTGTTTCTGGAACCAATTTG
This sequence comes from Posidonia australis, assembly GCA_024699735.1. Taxonomy (NCBI): domain Eukaryota; kingdom Viridiplantae; phylum Streptophyta; class Magnoliopsida; order Alismatales; family Posidoniaceae; genus Posidonia; species Posidonia australis. The sequence goes on from JAMKQA010031802.1 coordinate 6,916, forward strand.
CGTGCCTGTAAATCCAAAATTTAAAAACATCACCTAAAATGCGAATGTAGCAACGATGTAAGCAGGGAAAATATTTCCAGAAAGTATTGCAGCAAAATTCCATTTTCTCATGCAATATAACAGGAACAAAAATCTATAAAACGACCCTTCAATAGCATTCCTTGAGTTCATAGTTCAATACTCTTTACTGCTGATTATAGTGAGCTCCCCTGTTTATTATATGCTTCTTTCTTTACCTCCAAATGCCAACAAAATACCAAAACAGCTGAGTGTATTACATTTGCATGTTTTCAGGGTTACCAATTTCACAGAATAAGAAAATGTCTTCTTCACTATACAACCCAAACTCAAGATATTTATGTAGTCGTGAAGTTAATTGACTGATTCCTAAGAAGTTTCAACAAGAAGCTGACCTCCTTTGAAAACTTTACAGGAGCAATTCTTTTAAGGGACTTCATGCGCCGAATAACTTGAGATTTTCGTAAACTAGAAATACACCCTTCATACGCTTCCATTAGCTTTTCAGCTGTCATCTGATTCAGATGAAGTCATAAATATTAGCATGAATAAATGTGCACAGAGAACTAACAAATTTTTAACATATAGACATACATTTTTATTCACTGCTTTAATATCATTTGTAGAGTGAACTTCACTTGCTGGGGAACTGGTGTGAATCTATCACATAAAAAGCACAGTTGAGAATGGATCTACTCCAAAATCCAAACATCAGCAGTTTTGTGATTAATATAGCTCAGCAACTTACCTCAGTCTCATCTGAACTGTCAGACTTGGAACTTGGTAAAGAGGAGAATAACTCTGAAACAAAGGAAGTAAATGTCACAGGTGATTAAAAAGCTGATGTATCTCTCTTGTGTTTCCTAACAAGAACTTGATAAAGAGGAGAAAACCTCAGGAAAAAAGGAAATAAATGTTTTGGGTCACCAAGAAGCTGAGATATCTGTTCCGTGTTTCTTAACAAATGTATTGTACAACCACATGCAAATGAACACTGATAGAGGTTTCTAGTACTGCAGGTTCTCATAAACTGCAATCCTCGGATGCAAATACAACTATATATTGCCACCTTAGAAGACTAGACCATATGCATTCCTTGGTCTGCATTAACCAGTTTCAGCATTATTTGAACCTTACCAGATGTGTTGGTATCCTTTTGCATGATGGAACTTGAGGATTCTGACTGAGAAAGCACTTGAGACCCCACCATATTGGCAAATAATGCAGCAGATTTCCTGTGATCCTCAGTAAGGCCAACATATAACATATGGTCCAGTCTCTTCTGCAAGTTAACAAAGATACAACACCCTGAAGAGCTAATCAACAACCAACAGCAAATAGAATGCAAAACTGAGCATATCCTACATCCTCTTCAGGTACCTTTGCTACCTCCAAAATATGATGACCCAATGTAGGGTGTTGCCTAACACAATGACGTACTTTGTATGCTTCAGCCAAACAGGAATTATTTGTTAGCCCTGCTACCTGTTAACGCCTACAAGAAGTTAGCTTGAGAAAAGTAACAAAATATTTCATTATTATAGAGAAAAAACTGAGTGAAACAAAGATCAACAACATATGTACAGATAAAGACAATACAGAAAAGATATGCATTGACCATATATACTGTAGGTTTTACAATACTCATATGTCTAAAAATTCCAATACAAATAGGACTTTTTTTGTTTAATATGCAAACAACATCTATATTGGAAAAAGATACCAATATGAAAAAAAAATAATGTCAACAAAATTGTATATAAAGAAAAAAGATGATGCATTACAAAAATGTAATTCTAAACCATACTGAAGTATATTATATCATACCCTAATTTGGTAGATTAACATATAACTACGTATATTTAAACTTTATGTCTAAACATATTTTCCTAAAATACTTAAGTACTTGTTTTATATATGAATAGTTAAGCATACAAAATGTTGTTGATAATTATTTATTTTAATTAACAATGGCTTAGCTTCAAATAAAATCTTAAACTGTTCATTTTTAAATTTTAATTGAATTTCTTTTGATCACAAATGTAAACATTTTAAAAAAGAACACTGTATTGATTTTAATATATATAATAGAAACATATGGATGTTGAAGTTGTCAACTTCTTTGTTTAAAAACAATACAAAAGAGCTATAGGAAATATTGTATCCATTTAGCCCTATATCCAATAAGGTACCCCTATGTCCAAACATCTTACAGCTCTACAAGAAATATTCAAATTTGTATCCCTGTATCAAGTCAGGTATTTACATAAACAACTACATCTGAATGACATCCATATGTCAAATCCAGACTCGGTCGATTCTCTAATTTCGCTGACACATGTTGGTTTTCTAAACATCTGACACAATATTTGCATGTAAATCTAGAAATACTGGATTTCGTACCTGTTTCCACCCCATGTCACATTGGCTTGCCATGTCGGGTCGACATTTTGTATTTTTTACACTGAGAAGGACCTGTGTCATCCAACACTTGTTTATAAGCTGACATGGTCAACAAAGGTTCCTATTGCTGACTATTGCTTCTCTTCCTCCATGCTGCTGCTTGCTCCTACTTCCCTTTGTCGTTGACTTGTTGCTGCTTGCTCATCCTAACTTAGTGTTGGGAATAGGATACAAATCCGTATACCTATATAATCGTATATCGTTGTGGGACAAGGGCGCTACCTCCACCACATCTGGTGTGTTTCTCAATGAGACTCCACATCTTCAACACTTCGGTGTTTCCTCATTTCTACTTTCTCTCCATAAGAACTCTTCATTTTAAATAAGTACTAAGTATTTTTATGTATGATTTATACATTTAATAAGTATGCTTCAAGATATTTGTATTAAATTTATATAGCATATTTTAATGTGATACATGTTTAGAAAGTAGATTTAAGTAGTCCTACATGTAGATTATTGCTTACTTTAGTTTATCCTAAAGTTTCAAATCAAAATTCGAAGTTTTTTAACTATTTTCGTAGACTTTCGTAAAATTTCCGCATTTCCATCGATGTTTTTCTGACACGAAATCGACATTTAAAACCATAGCCATAATCAACAACATATAAATTTATGCAATTGGACTAAAATAGTAAGATAAGCACAACTTCAAAAAATAAAAACAATGACGCAACAATATCTTGCCACCCTTAGAAGAAAGATATCAAAGGGCTGACGGGAAAGTAAATACAAAGTTGTAGAGGATATTATGGATATTGTGATCTATTTAACTAAACAAGACTGGTAGATAATTTTTGCAGAGGTACCATGACTACTGGTTTGGTTAAGTCTGACCTCTTGTTAGCATGAAACCAAGCTTATCTTGTTTATTTGAATGACTCAAGTAGGAAAAAACAATTTTTCAACAATGTATTCCAGATTTTGTAACAACCAAAAATAGGGGGAAATCATCCAATATCATACCTGAAATGTGGCCCCATTGTGAATAATGTCATGAGATATAGGGTCATCAATGAAGGACAGTAAAGGCATGACAATTTCCTCCATGTCATAAGGATCACCAGTTTCACTAGTCTCTGCAATCTCCTTATGTTTCCTGGAATCTCGCTGTCCAGTGAATCACAATAACCAAAAAAATGTAAACAAACTTGAAACTTTTACCCATATCAATTATCAGGACGATTTTATTTGAAGGCAGAAGCCCAACAAGAGACGCAACTGAGTTAACCTCAGTCAAATACACCAAAAGAATCATGCAATTAGGAAATTACCCTAGCAAACAGGTCTTCCCTCATCCAAGGAACCAAGTATTTCCATGGCCAGATATCCAAGGTACTAACTTCACGAGATTTTGGGCGTATTCGCACACTCATTCTTGTTGCGGAAGTTAAATTTGGGTGCACAAGAAATCTAGCAGCAACTTCCACTGAGAACTCATATGTGCTAAAGACTCGGTCAATTGGATTTCGGAGTATTGTTACCACTGATGTCCGCTCCTTGGACAGTTTTGACACTAAGCTATAGTCATCATGAGTAGCCATCAAGCGGCACTTTGTTTTACTGTGAATCAGACCATGTTAGACCAGCTCATCTAATTATAAATAATAAATGAATAAAAAAGTGACTATTTTGATCATTAAAAGCCATAAAGTGTCATTACTTAAATTGTAAGAATGAATTTGGAAATATATCAAACAAAGGAAGATCAAAGAAAAGAAACAAGTTTCTGCAATGGCAGAAACAAGTCAAAATTATCATTAATTACAGCAAAAGAGTTTTTTTTCTTCCTTTCTGGAGAATGCAATGACAGCATCTAGCCATCAAGCAGCAACTTCCACTGAGAACTCATATGTGCTAAAGACTCGGTCAATTGGATTTCGGAGTATTGTTACCACTGATGTCCGCTCCTTGGACAGTTTTGACACTAAGCTATAGTCATCATGAGTAGCCATCAAGCGGCACTTTGTTTTACTGTGAATCAGACCATGTTAGACCAGCTCATCTAATTATAAATAATAAATGAATAAAAAAGTGACTATTTTGATCATTAAAAGCCATAAAGTGTCATTACTTAAATTGTAAGAATGAATTTAGAAATATATCAAACAAAGGAAGATCAAAGAAAAGAAACAAGTTTCTGCAATGGCAGAAACAAGTCAAAATTATCATTAATTACAGCAAAAGAGTTTTTTTTTTCCTTTCTGGAGAATGCAATGACAGCATCTAGCTGTGAAAACATATTTTGTTAAGAGCACTATTAATAATGGAAAGATACATCAAAGGAGAAGGCACAAATTTCAAAGCAAAATTTAGCTTGGATTTATATTGATGCCTAGACGTCATCACCTTGGATTAAAACGTAGCTTGTCATAGGAGCGGGGACACTCTTGTTCACTTGTGTACAACTTTCTCAAGAAACTACAAGAATCAAAAGAGGTGTAAAACACCAAATAAAACTAGTAATTTTTTCACTGAACTAGAAGAAGATTTTTTTTCATACCAATGGAAATATGTACGCCCTCCAGTTCTGGGAACATGTAGAAAGAACAACAAATCCTTTAGAATCAATTTGTCTTCTCTTACATTATTGTCAGATGTGGACTCTGCCCAATTTCTAACAATGCTTTCACAAAGCACAGAATCATGCTCAATAGAAGATATAAGGTTTGGTCGAGACACTAGACAGCATGAAAAAGAAAGGTCATCAGTCTATCAATAATCATAGGTATACAGATTTAAAGATAACTATAGTTTCATAAACAAAAGAGTCCCAGTTCCAATTGCTGTGAAAGATATAATTTTAAGACTGAGATGGATGAATTGCGCCATGCATAATAAGTGGAGAATCATTTCATTTCATGCGACATCCTCTAACCACTACAAAAAAATAAACAAAGTTCAGTGAACTCTTAAACATTTCTTACTTTGATACATTAAATTCCTGCATTTCTGGTGAGATTTGGATTCAACATATTAACGTCCTATCAGAGCATTGACTAGCTGAATGCTCGCTATTTCTGCAACAATTAGTTTTGCTGATCCACTTCCAACAGATTATTCATGGTACAACCTATATGCATTTTCCAATATCGAAACATATTTTTGTAAATTACATGAGTTCTCATCCAAACTACAAACTTACCATTCCAACAACCTATAGCATTCCACAACGGTCTATTAACACTAAACGGCCTTAGTTACAAAATTCCAGTAAAAACAAATCTTAACTTACACAACCCATCACCAACACTCATCTCAAATCCAGTATGTCCAGCACAGGGTTTTGAAATACACAAAGCTGCAAGCTAAACTCCAAAATAATCCAAGACTAAAAAATCACCAAAAAATATACTTCCATAGTCGCAAAGAACCATTCCAGGCACCAAAACATCCATCCCATGAAAAAGGGCCAATCTTTACGCAGCAAACACCATTAAAAATCGAAACATTGATTCGAAAACAGCTATTTTCGAAGAAAGGAAAAAAATTGGAAAAAAAAGAAGATCACCTTTTGATACACATCCATGCATACCTATAAGGAGAATCGACAGAGCTGTAAACCACCGAGACGGGGCCATTTTCCACCTCCACGGGATGATGTGTTTTGGGGTTTTCCTTTCATGCCCTGGAAGCGAGGGAGGGCCGCTAGGGCTTCTGGTTTGGGAAGGAGGGGAATTGAAGCATGCTTGCTACAGCAAATCCACTACCGCTGCCTTTCCATCTTTTTTCCCACCCTCTCCGTCTCCGGGTAAAGATACGTTGGATTTCGTGACAAATCTGCATGTATACCATCGAATCTGTCTAAAATACACATATCTCATTATGATCATGAAAAATAGATGCATATCACAAGAACAGCGAAATTTTAACACATATATCATTAACTTAATTCTTGAATTAAAAATGGATGTAATATTCCCTAAGATGCTTGATAGTGTTAATTGTTGATTAAATTAGCTTCATCTTAATTTTAATGACAATAAAACATATTTGTGTGCTAATATTTCTTAATAGATTAAGGAAGAATTCTTATTAATCTTAGTAAAAGATGAAAATGAAATGAACTATATGAAGTCTACGCAACAACTCGAGTTAACTTAAGTCAATCTTAAGTTAAAACTCAATGAAGATAGAAGATCAAGTGTGTTATGAAATCAAACTTTATGTAAACATGTAAATGTAATTTTTTTTATATATTTAGAAACTTATAATAATCTACTAAATACTTCAAATTCCTTGGAAAATAGTCAAATTCAAAAACCAATGTCAAATACCTTGAAAACACTTATAAATATGTTACAGGACTCAATTCGGCGTATCGAATTATTTTAGTATACCGAAATATGATTGATAGCATTTCACAATCAAAAACCAATTCAGCATATCGAAAAATTTTCGGTCTACCGAATTACTCGTCTGTTGTGAATAATTGTGAGTCATTCAGTCTATTGAATAACTAGTTGTTGAGTGAACAATTTGAACATTAGACACACCACTTACTACCCGTTTTCGTATATATAGGCACTCCTTTGACACAAAGGAGATGCTACACACAAGTGCTTCAAGAGTTACCATTTTAATAAAAGTTTTTATGCTTTTTTCGTTCCCTTTTTAGTTTAATAAGAGAGTTGTCAATTCCATTCCTATCCTAAACATGCTTACCTATGTATTTAGGAGATTAATAGTATGCTTCAAAGTGTATTTCTTTTTCATCCAAGCCTACTAACTTCTCGGGTTGTGAAAAGTGAAACCGCGGTTTATTGTGGAGTCTTTACGAGGATTTTGTCAAGGAATGTAGCAAAAAAATCTCAATCCAAACTCAAAATCAGTATAGGAAAATTCTCGAGTGGAATAAATCCAAAAGGCGGAACTACTATTAGTCTTCTACTTATACTTCAATTTCTCTCATCTACTTCTTTGCTTATAAATAATTTAATCTCCAACTCTCATTTCTATTATTATTTACTTGTGTTTATTAAACAAGTTTTTAAATTACCAATTATCCTTAATTCTCTATTCATCATTCTCTAGAGAAGCATTTTGATCCTTATATTAATGTTAAAACGTAATATGATCACAATGCCCCTAATCATTGGAATCCAACGACTACTTGCGATTTCCCTTATTTAAAACCTCTCTCTTACCTTCATTCTTCTTCTCCTTCCAGCAACTCATTTTCTTCTCCCAACAATCCTTCTTCTCCTTTTGACAATTCAACTTCTTCTCTTAGCTTTTCCTCCTTCTAGTGACCCATTATCTTCCTCCACTACTTGGTTCATTGATGACATGCAAATGTAATAGATTGACGCACGTATACGTGTTTTCTTTTTACAAATCTTGATAGTATACATGCATTTTTAATAGATTTCGCTAGTAAATGTATATTTTTAGCAAATCTAGATGGTATACATGTATTTTTAGCACATGAGTGTTAACTGAAAAGATCTTAAGTTAAACATTTCATGTAGATGGATTAAGTTTTAACTTGTGTTAAACCAAGAGTGTGACGATAATGATACATGTGTTTAACATTTACCATTGTAGTTGTATGTGTGCATTTCTCAAAATCATAATGTTATACGTGTATTTTTTATAGATCTCGATGGTATATATGCAAATTTGGTAAATAATAATAATAATAATGACACTTGGTTCTGAGTAATGGTAATGACAAAATTGATAATTAACTAATTCCAAAGGTGTCATTCTTTTTCAACAATAAAATAAAAAAAAACATGTATTTTCTAGGAATGGGTGTGTAAAATAAGCCCAACTTTAGTTGGTCGTGCTCTTCCCGAGTTGATTTGTTTATAGATAAATCAAGTTGAACCAAGTTGAAACACATTGAAGGATGGCTCGGCGGAGAGGCTCTTCTCGCCCCCGCTCCTGTGAGCTCCTCTAGCACGCGACATGCTTCAACTGGCACGCTTTCAAAGTTCGTCTTCTTGAGGAGGACGAGACCCTAGCCTTTGCTACAGAACAGGCTCTTCGTCGAGGCAATCTCTTGCCCTTTTCAACGTCCTCCACCCCATAGTTACGTAGTTTGGGGAAGAAACCTCCTTCTCCCTCCCTTTAGATTCTACTTTCTCATTTGCCGCCTTGGCAAATCACACTTTGGCCTGGTCATTTTGTAATCGATCATCTGAATCACAGAGATTTCTGCCCCTTTTGGGGTGGTTTCTGGTACTTCAAATTAAGTCTGGTTTTAGGATTTCTTCATGGAACCCTTAGTATTCATTCCCTCCTGAGAAACGATTTGATCTATTTGTTGATTTTTTCTTCTAGCCTATGGAGTTATCTTTTAGTTGGCTTTACAATCTTACTTATTGCTATCTGTGTGATGATATGCGTTTTGCCCTTTCTAAGAGTGATTATAGTTTCTCAGATCATTTTTACTCTGATTCATCTCATTCTTGCTATAACATATGTGTAAAAGGAGGTCTGGCTTGCAGAGACCTATCCTCCTGTGGTTTGGGTATTAATGAAATCATGGATTCTCAGGTGGTTTCTTGTTTGCCGAAGGATGATGCTTTTTTCTCTTTCTCTGATTCTCTGGTTAATTTTTCTTTGTCTCTGCTTCTGGAGCCTCCCCTGTTGGTCGACGATCGACGGATCGTTGGTTAGTCTACCTACTTGGGGGAAACCTGGAGGGGAGTTCCATAGACTTTGACATGCTTTCGACGTGCACTGTAGTTACCTCGAGCTCAGTGTGGAATTATTCAGTATACAAACCATCGATTATTCGAGTAATTAAGGCATCTAATCTTCCCTCTTCTGGGGAATTTTCCTGTAATAACCCTTGGTCTTCACCAGATAATGTGGCTAATGGCAATTACTGTCTTGATTTGGATTTGGTGGGGTGTTTGGGTTCCCAACGCGAATCCGGCCTTTCTGATACACACTACAAGAAAATCTACATTTAGCGAGGACAATATTTCTCGCTAAGTCCTCGCGAATTCCTCACAAAATCCTTGTTACAAAGCTTAACGAGGATGTAACGAGGAATAATTATCCTCGTAGCTATGTAACTCGTTAAATCAATACTACGAGGATATATCCTCGCAACGTGCTCGTGTAAATTTAGCAAGGATATTACAAGGAAATATTTCCTCGTAATGTCCTCGCTATATCCTCGTAATTCCTCGGCAAATGCTCGCCAAATATCATGAGATTGTATCGTCATTCCAGTTTTAGCGACGAAATTGCGAGTATATAGCAAGGACATTCCCTCGCAAATTGCTCGCTAAATATCGTTATGTTTGCGAGGATATAATGAGGAAATGTCCTCGCTAATACTGGGTAGTTAAAAATAATAATAAAACAGTACATTATAGAATTGAACCTGCTAAAATTTATATTGATATACCTGGTAAAATGGCATTCAAATACATTCACAAGTACATTAAATTACACATATACAGATTTTATAAAAAAAATTTCATTCGATTATACATCATAAGATTTTACACATTCAAAATTTTTACAAAAAAGTAGCTAATACAACACTGAAATATCTTAATACAAGTGGATAAATATAATACAAGGCAAAACAATATATTACATATCACTTTCTTC
>JAMKQA010031803.1:0-22413 GCA_024699735.1 Posidonia australis
CTATTGCAAGGAGTGGAGATGCGTACCTGAAAAAAGCTTCCGTCGATCCTCGACCGACTCCGGCGAACTCCGGCGCAACCACAGCCAAAGCAACGGGTGACGAGGAGGAGTGCAGTATGGTACAGCTTATAAAGCCTACGCCTGGAGTAGCTGAAAACGTGCCCACCAGCGTGTCTCAACCACCGACACACCACACAGCAACCAATCGCCAGCCACCACCAACGAGGCCAACTGCCAGCCTCAACCACCAGCGCCAACTGCCAGCCTCAACCACCAGCGCCAACTGCCAGCCTCAACCATCAGCCCACACGCAAGCGGGCCCCACAAGCACAGAGCCAAACCAGACACAGGAACGTGCAAAAAGAAGCCAGCCCATTAGACCGAAGCCCAAAAGCACAAAACCACACAATGGGCCTCGGAACAGTAACACCTGTCCAGGAAATAAAATTCATAAAATGTAAATAATTACAAAATGAATTTTACAGGTGTTACACTCTTAAATGTTTTAAATTTTGTTTTGAATGGTTGTTTAAATGCATAGTTGTATGTGGTGGCTCCCCATCCACCTGTGGTGATGGGTTAAGCATTAGGTGGGTTTTTGCTTTCCTGGTTGGGAGGTCCTAGTTGAACCTCTTGATGCGATGTGTTGAATACCCAGCCTAAGGTGTTCAACGTTGGACGTTCAGTTTTGGACGTCTAACACCTTGGAGTGTTATCTTAGTGTTTTCCCTTTAAGTGTGGTTTAATTTTGAATTATGGATTGCATGTAGTAGTTTATAAGGGTGTTTAGGTTCTATTTTGATACCTTAAATGTTCTAGATTAAAAGCATGTTAAGATTTAATAGGTTTATTGCAGAATCTGAGGTGAGGATGTTAAATGCCAAGTTTCTGGGTGTTAAACATTCAACGCTGGCTTTCCAACATTCAACACTCCTAGCTGCTTTACATGCTAGTTTGGAATGTTTTCTTAATTAATAAGAGTTGTTAATGATGTTACTTAGTTAGGTGTTAATCTCTTAAAAAAATTGTTAGAGAATGAATTAGACTTAAGATGACTTAATAAAAGATTTTGAGCTAGGATTGTTGAACGCCTAGGATTACGGCGTTCAACGTTGAACATTGCCTCTCCAATGTTCAACACCCGGCAGTGCATTTTGAGGGCTTTCCCTTAGTTTGTTCAATTAATAATGAATATAAATGAATAGGAGAATCATTAGAAAGGATTTAGGATTGACCTAAAATGAATTAGCAAGAGTCCACCTCAGGTGTGAGTAGAATAGTAAACTATAGAACTTAGTAATTCTAAGCTCTCTCTTTTAATGTTGTAGGTTGGACATTAGGATTTATAATCAACCCTAGAATCATATAATGGACCTCTTTATGTGTGGTACACTGAATGGAGTATTCAGTAGTAGTGTTCTGGACGTTTGAGCTAATCTGACTGTGCTCCTGAGGAACACAAGTCAGTAGGTGTCTTACACTTGAACGTCGGAGCATAGAGTTCTGACTGTGTTTGCTTTGTTGTGGTATCTTCTGAGTGGGTTTGATACTCAAATGACGTTTTTATTGGTGTTTTTCTTAGATTGTGGCCGTAGGTTAAGCGTGATACTCGTGAACCTAGACACTCCCAAAGTGTATTTGCCTGAGCCTAACAAAGCAGCTATCGAGGCTTTATTTTGCTTGTGGTTTCTCAACCTTTGTTTTTCATGCTGCATTTAGACACAATACTTTAGTAAGCTTTTGAAAAATATTTAATGATTTTGGAAATGATTTTTCAAAAGGTTTTGGAAAAAGAATTGCATAATTTTGCAAATATTTTGAAAAAAAAGTTTTCCGTGGTTTTCTGTCTGTGGTAGGCCTAGAGACCGAAGAGTCGTGTTGTCGGAACTAGAGGATGTTGACCGCATTCCTAGGTGATCGGGTACAACGCCTAAGGTTGAGGTCTGGAGACCAAGAAACTGAGGTAAGCATTCATCGGATTTTGAAAATATGATACTCCTTGATTGTCGTTCACGAGGTTAAGACTGAGGTCCGTAGGTTGAGGTGCTGACTGGACTTAAAGATACACCGTATAGTCCAGATACCAAGGTTGGTAGGTGCCGATAGAGCTTGGGAGGTGAGGAGTTTCCAAGGACTCAGGCACTGAGTTACGACGCCTAGAGGGCATGTGGTGGTCCATAGAGGGGATGGCTTGCCTAGGAGGGGTGAACGGCTTACCTAGGTAGGGTTAGCCTTTTTAGAGGGTCCTGCAGGTGGTAGGACTTCGGGACGGACAGACTCCTCCACAGGGTAGTTGTCCATGACAATGCAGACATTGTGGTAGCTCCACAGTGGACTGCTTGTAGCCAATGTTGATTGTTTGGCGTCAAACTATTCGACACATTGTTTGTGCGGAATCCTGGTTCTGGAAATTAGGCTTTAGGTCAAAAGGAGGTTGTGATTTTGGCGCCTATTTAGATGCAGTGTTTTAAGAGCAGTGGCTCCGTAATTCGTGAACAGTGGCTCAGTGACTTGGTTTTGTGTTTAAGTCCAGAGGAGACCAGAAGCTCTGTAGTTGTGTTTTGGTGTGGCTTTTAGGCTTAATTTGGCAAACATGGTTATCTCGAGCGTGTATAAAATAATTTTAAAGTGCATGCATGTGGTTTTGAAAAGAAAAGAGAAAAGTTTTAAAGGCATGGTTTTGAATTTTGTTGCGTGTCGGGCAATAGTGGATTGCTTGATTTTAGTGTTACGGCATCTAAGTGAAGATGCCTATGTTTGTGTACTTGTGATGTAATTACGCCTGCTTCTCGACGTGGTATGCCGAATTGTCTTAGGTAGAGTGTGTGCTAGGTGACTGTTTAAGTGGTCACTCATGTGTGCTTTGTTTTGTGTATTTTGACAGGTATAGGATAATAACTGTCGGTTGCTAGTGCATATAGAAAGAGTCACGCTGCCACACATCAGGGATTCCAGTAAGTATTTAGTTTAGTTTATTCCTATTATTTATTAGATTTATTTTATGCTAAGTGTACTCTGATTTAGTTGTATAATTAGCATAATTCTAATTAGAATAAGAAGATAATAATAAAATGAAAATTTTATAGTTAGGTTGGGTAGTAGCGATTTGGAGGTCGTTACAGGACATTACACCTTCCTATTTTTGCACTACGCATTTAAATGCAAGGGATAGAAACCTAAGGCTAAGGGCAGTTAAGATCATATGCAAGTATGAAACATCTCCTGACTTCGGAGTGCACAAAAGATCTAATTGTCAAGTTCTTACATCACCAAGTTTTATGAAAATTTTTCTTCTCCCATAAAAATCAAAAAAAAGGAAAACAAAAAAAATCCAAAAAAATAGTAAAAACAAATGTGAGAATGAATAAAGAAAAAGATTATTTCTGTTATTAAACATGTAATTACATATAAATAGGGTTTATCAGATACCTTATACGAAATAGATATCCAATAATCCGTTTAACTAATAAGACCCTAATACATAACATAACTCCTTCAACACTCTCCCTCAAGTTGTAGCATCTATATCTATCATTCCCAGTTTGGTACACAAAGACTCAAAAATACCTAAAATCAAGTCTTTTGTGAAGATGTCAAATAACTGCTCTAATAATTGAGTGTAGGGTATAGAAATAACACATCTTGTCACCATGTCTCGCATATAATGACAGCCAACCTCTAGATGCTTTGTGCGCTTATGAAAAGTAGAATTATTGACAATGAATATAGTTGACTGATTGTCACAATGTATCGGTATAGGTATCTCAATAGGAAAACCAAGCTCTAACAGAAGTGACCTGATCCACATCATTTCACATGCTATCTGTACCATAGATCCATACTCTGCTTCTACACTAGATCTGGAAGCCACATTCTACTTCTTGTTGTGCCAAGTAACGAGATTATCTTTCACATATGTATAGAAATCAGATGTAAACTTCATATCTCCTCTATCTCCAACATATCTTGAGTGTAAATAGGCCTTAATTCTCAAATGGCCACTCCTTTTGTAAACTAAGTCCTTTCCAGGTGTACCTGTGACTTAGGCAAGAACACATAAGGCTCCACTCCAATGTACTCTCCTAGACTCATCATGAATTGACTTAGTAAGCTGACTGCATATGAAATGTCTGGCCGAGTTTCTGTCAAATATATGAGTTTTCGAGGCAATCATCTATACTAACCAAAATCCTCTAATAGCTTAAAAGTAGTATTCCAGAAAGATGATATCTACTCAATAGAAATACTCTCTAGTTTACACCTCAAAAGTCCTATTTCCTGGAGGAAGTCAAGAACATACTTTCTTTAGGACAGTGTCATATTCTTCTTGATATAAGCAAACTTAATGCCAGAAAGTACCTTAGCTTTCCTATATCCTTAATAATAAAGTATGTCCTAAGATACTCCTTTATCTCTCTAATACTTATAGCATCACTGTCTGTTAACAATATGTCATCAACATAGACTACCAACAACACACATTCAATAGTTGTCCTCCTGTAGAAAATAGAGTGATCAACAATACGTTTTTGAAAACCTCCTACCAAAACTACCTGACTAAATTTGTCAAATCAAAGCTCAAAGACTCATTTTTAAGTCATAGATAGCTTTCTTCAGTCTGCATACTTTATTCTTTTATTGAGTAATATACCCTAGAGGTTACTTCATAAGCATAGAATTTGTCAGATTACCATACAAGAAAGCATTCTCAATGTCCAGTTAACACAACTCCCATGAATTATTGATGGCAATGGACAATAACACCCTAATGGAATTGAAGCAGGCAACTGATGAAACTCTAAGACTTTTTCAATAACACTCTGATGGAATTGAAATTCTAGAATTTCGCTGATCGCATAACTCCCATGAATGATTGATTTTGAAACTTTAGGACTTTTACAATCCTACATTACATTTTGACTAATTCGTTAGAACAATCATTTGGTACTTGCTTATGAACCAATGTCGCAATCTTAAGAAGAGACAGTTCCTCGTTAATATACCATTATTTAGACAATAGAGCTAAAGTTAGACTTACTACCTTTCATCTAAGTTTTCATTTCTTTTCCATATTTATAGTCTTTCCTTCCCATTCATAATTTTCTCTTTGGACTAAGGGAAATTGACACCATCGGACTAATAAATTCATCTGAGTGTGCAAAAAGTAGGTTAGACGCACATACGCCTAACAACTAGCTAGATGCAGTTATACAAGCACCATGTGTTGGACACAAGAAAGTGTCTTACGTTACACACACAATGTTATGAGTCCAACGGTTTTGGGTGCACAATGGAAGATTAAAGTGTTGGACATTACTGTTTCCTGTGTCAGACGTTACTGTTTCCTGTGTCATACGTTAGATACATGATATCCTGCATCCAACGTTTTATCAACAACTTAAGTTGCTAAACTTTGCACATGCGCCTAACAACTAGCTAAATGGATTTAAAAGGAGAGTTTTCTTTTTTTTAAGTTTTCATACTACATGCTTTGCATTTTGTAGCTAGGCAATTATATTTAGTTGCAACTGAAGGGATAAAACTCCCAGGTAAGTATTTTCTTTCAATTTCACTTCAATTATAATTTGTTCTATCGATTCATTTACTACACTTTATTAATCCATGAATTTTTAATCTTATTTTACAAGAAAAAGAAGAAGCTCATCAACACAGGCACTCTAATGCAATGTTGATGTTGTCCTAAGATAGCTGAACCTATTATAACCATAAATCTCTCCAAATGTCTTGAAAGTCAACAAAAGTAAATCAAGAATGACGATCACAACGACTTCGACACCTGTGGAGTGAATGAGTTGTATATAAACAAAGGGACACTCAAGAAGCAAGCGAACAGCATCTTCGCAAAAATTCTGCATCCACAATATCCAATTGAGTTTATCCTCTTTAGCTAGTATCTTGGGCATGGTCTCCAAGTTGTATGTAACGTCCTACATTTTCTACAATAATTAAAAACAAATTAAATTACGGAAAAATAAAAGCTAACAGAAAAATATCTAACAACCAGGAGCCAGTGTCTGTGGTTAGGAGACTCCAGACTATATGTACTACGCTAGACCTCTACATACTTACACCTGCAAACCAAAAATACAAGGACAAACGCATGAGTGACAAACGTCACCCAGTACGCACCCCAAGAAAAACCATAGAAAGCAAAACTATAATTAATTTTCCTTTTAAATTCATTTCGCAAACCCTTTTCTCAAAACCTCTCAAACAAGGCCCACACAGGTCAAAACCACAATCGAAGATCTACTAGCCCAAAACCACAAGTAAAGGCCCTTAATGGCCAAAACCACACACAATGAGTCCGGAAGTCCGACACCAAGCAACCAAACTTTGACCACACGCAGTCCACCGAGGAGCGACCACGACGTTCTGCACTACCACGGTGAAGCCACTCTGTGCAGGAGCAATCACCGTCGTGCGATTCTCTTTCTGTGGAGAACCCTCAAAAGCCAATCCCTCCCTGAGAAAACTGTCCTGTCTCTCAGGACGCTACAACTATAGGGCACATGTCCCACCCGCATTGGCCACCACAGGATACGCCTCCTCATGACGTCCTCCACACACGGTGCTTAGGAAGGAGTGTCATACCTCCACACCCGACGACACCCGAGCCTCAATACTCACAGCTACAGCAGGAGTATCATTTCTCACCGTCATGCCACAAGACACCTTAACCCGCGGACAACAACCTTAGCCTCGAGACGACAGTCAAGGAGTCTCATACCTCCAGAATCCGACATCCCTTAGCCTCGGGTATCTCGGGGCCCAACCTCGACCAGGGTGTCGCGCCCGACCACCAATAATGTCGTCACATTCCCTGGTCCCGACGATACGGTCACACACTGTCTCAACCCACATACAGAAAACTCAAAAAAACATTTTTCCAAACAGGCCAACTATCTCTTTGAAATCCACTTTCCAAAATCATTTTATTTCTTTAGAAAATCTTTAAAAATCTTGGCAAAACGACACATCAGGTGTCCCAGGAGACCACCACTGACGGCCCAAAATCCCATCTTACAGGGACAAAACAAACCAATCTGAAAAACCCTCGGAAATCAGAATCATAAACCAATTTAAGCCCTAATTCGGTATGCCGAATATTGGATTCGCCACTAGTTAGGTATACTGATTGGAATCGATTGACCGAATCAGCTCAACGATCAACACTCAAGCCAAAATCGGTATGCCGAAAATGGTTCGGTCAATCAAAATCCACTGACAGAAAAATAACATACCGAAATGGTTCAGTATGCCGAATTCTACGAAAAAACAGAAAACGGTCCAAACTCTATAGTCCGAAATTGTCTCAACTGGAACCTTTGATCGAATCCTCTAAACAAACACCACAAATATTGTATAAAACATAAGATGTAGACCCTTGAGTTTACTCCAAATTCACACAAACAAAACTAAAATCCATTCACCATGCATCAAGATATAAAATCACGAAGGCATAAGGATCAAAATAACCCAAATCTCAACCACCGACATAAATACCCATAAAAACCATAATAAATTTCCAAAAATTCTAAAACATTAAATTTAACCTATATTACATGCATCCTAGCATTCTTACTATTTTACATAATTTCTACACATTAAATTGGAGATACGTACCTGAAATGAGCTCCGACGACCCTTCGGCCAACTTCAGCGAACTCCGACGGCCCCGCACGTCCACTGCCACTCCACGACCTCAGGGACATCGCGCTGGAGCTTCCCAGGCCACCACGAGCCACCCCAGCGCCTCCACTTCTCTCCCTCTCTCTCTCTCTCTCTCCGTCGGCGTGCGAAATTGGGGAGGACGGGTGGAAGGAAAAGGAGTGAGGAAGGATGGGGAGTGAGGAGGAAGGGAAGGGGAGGTGGGGAAGGTGAAGTGCGCGTCCGAGGAGGAGGAGAAAATGGAACAAGGAAGAAAGGGAAGACGGCGACGAGCGACGGAGGAGTGTGGTATGGACAGCTTATAAAGCCTACGCACAAGGTAGCTGGGTGCGTGCTCACTGCACGTCTCAACCACCGACACCCCGCACGAGCACACTGGCCACCTCACCCAACCACTACAAACTGCCCACAAACTCGGGCCCCACGTGGACCCACACCCTGGCCCACAAGCACAGTGCCAACCAAGTACAGGAACACACCACAGAAGTCAGTCCACAAGGTCCAAGTCTAAAAGCACAAATCCACACAATTCGATATGCCGAATATTGGATTCGCCACTAGTTAGGTATATCGATTGGAATCGGTTGACCGAATCAGGTCAACGGTCAACGGTCAACACTCAAGCCAAAATTGATATGCCGAAAATGGTTCGGTCAACCAAAATCCACTGACAGAAAAACGACATACCGAACCATAAGAAAAACGGCATACCGAATTCTACGAAAAAACAGAAAACGGTCCAAACTCTATAGTCTGAAATTGTCCCAACTGGAACTTTCGATCGAATCCCTTAAACAAATACCACAAATCTTGCATAAAACATAAGATGTAGACCTTTGAGTCTACTCCCAATTCACACAAACAAAACTAAAATCCATTCACCATGCATCAAGATATAAAATCACGAAGGCATAAGGGTCAAAATGACCCAAATCTCAACCACCGACATAAATACCCATAAAAACCACAATAAATTTCCAAAAATCTCACTGCACGTCTCAACCACTGACACCCCGCACGAGCACACTGGCCACCTCACCCAACCACCAACCACTACAAACTGCCCACGAACTCGGGCCCCACGTGGACCCACACCCTGGCCCACAAGCACAGTGCCAACCAAGTACAGGAACACACCACAGAAGTCAGTCCACAAGGTCCAAGTCTAAAAGCACAAATCCACACAACAAGCCTCGGAACAATAACACTGTCCAGGAATAAAATTCATAAAAATGTAAAAAATTACAAAATGAATTTTACGGATGTTACATTGTAGCTTACCTTGACCCCTTTGGGTACAATCCCCGAGGCTGAGACCTTTCTCCTAATGGCAGCATAGTCTCATATCTCATTGAGTTTTATCTACTAAAAATCGATCGTGAACGGTGACAACACAGTCCTCATATCCAAATGCAATGACTAATCGATAAAGTAGGGTAGACCCTTTTTCCCGATAGTAGCATTAGTCTTATATCCGATTGAATTCTTTTCTTGATGGTAGTTCATATCCCACATGCAAATAATCCTTGATCTTCATTATTGGCAACATAGACTCATATTCAAGCCTAGGTTATCATCTCCCCATCTTCTTTTAATTGAAAAACCCTTCTGCGAAATGCCTCACTAGAATCTCATCTTGCCTTAAAGTCGGTTTCATGTTGAAACCACCTTCAAGGAGGGGTAATTTGTAAATATCCCATTTCAACATTTTCCAGACCCTTTTAGGTTGAATATAGCTCATTGGACTATACGACACTCTTTCTTTATGCTAGTGTATTTTTGGGTAAGTTCTATGTCCACGCCATTGGACATTGTATCACACGATGTCCAACATTAAACACAGTCTATCCTGTATCTAACAGTGGCAATTCATTACCTACTCAACCTATCAACTTTCCTTATTTGGATCAACCTAACCTTCCTTTTCTAGATGAGTCAAGTTTTCAATTTTTGATACTAGTTTGACGCCATTTATGACATCCTAGAAACACTCATTGAGCCATTAATGACCTTGATAAGCTCTTTTGGCAAGTTCTGAGCTAAAGATTGCTAGATGTAGGATGGTTTGCATCCAACATTAGACGCAGATTTCTCTGTCTTACAATTGAAAGCTATAGCCTCCTGTGCCCACTCCACCTTCCATTTTCCATTTTATGGAAATTTTTCAAATTTGAAATCATTCCATATTTGGTTAATTCCGTGAATAAATCCTCATTTATTTAGCTATTATTTCACAAAATTTCAACATTTATTGTGACAACATTGGATGCTATTGATCAATAACAGCTATTGCTACTAGACTATGTTATATTTATTGATCCCTTGCCTTTTCTTGAGCTAGCCCACACCTCTAAAAATACTCAGGGAGCTCAACCTTAGGGAGGAATTGAATTTTCAAAGGGAATTTTAGGAACAAAAATTTGGGCCTTTAAAGGGAACTTACAGTTTTGAGCATTGAGTGTTGTTAAAAGATAAAAAAAAGAGAGAGTGTCCCGACGACCCTACCATGCTAATCAACATATCCAATGGCCTTTTCGCATTGCATACTTTGCAATAAAGGGGGTTTTGTATTGTTTTCATTACATTTGCATGCATAGCTAAGCATAGCATTAGGGTAAACAAGGTGCAAATTCCCAAGTGTGTATTTGTCATTTTGCTTCATGATTTCTATTATTTTTTTGGGGATTATTTGATACCACACTTGTTCTAATTCGTAGAATTAATTTTCACTTTTCTTGAAAGGAATCAAAGGCTGGAAACTACTCACTCAATCTAGGAAACCTTTAAGAGACACAAATGTCGACTCAAAGTAGCTACAACCTACAACATCATCAATCTCCCGAAGGTGTCTCGAGGGCTGGCGTCAAACGTGAACTAAGAGTGACGATCATCAATTGGCATTGACGTACATGGAGTAACAATGTTAATACAACACCAAAAAATCCATATCCAAAAGTGTAAATAATGTTTCAATCATCATGCATGTAACAAAATTGTCATTATTACAACGCTAAAAGCAGTTGGTGTTAATGAGTTCCACATGATTTATTACACTCAAAACCCCATTTCAGATTGATAAACATGGAATCCTCAAAATGATGTTGTACGGAGACTAAGAAAGCAATGCTTGTTTGGAATGCACTACCACACGGCAAACACTAGGATGGGACAAGAATTACTTAATTGTAAAAGCATGCCTAAACTATCTAAGCCTCGTAAGCAATATATGCTATAAGTTTCAAAGAAAGTCAACATTAGTGTCATCATGAAAAAAAAACCCTCTAAACATTGGGTACTTGATGCAAATAAAGTTTGGGCAAACTTGCTATACATCCATCAAACATGTAACTTAATTTCGGGTAAATGATACAATTACATTATTAGTGTCCTAAAAAATGAAAAATCAAAAGGAGATTATACTTTCATTTTCATTTTGGTTATCCATGTAGCAAGTCGTGATAATTCCCACATCATAGGCACTTTGCCTGGACACAGCCAAATTCTTTCAAAGTATAAGTGAATTCTCAACAGTTTCTCTATGACAGGTCATATATCATTCTACTAGCTCACTAGTAATTGTGCACACTGTAATAGATAACTTTGAGAATAAAGTTTCAGACGAGGGTTGTCAGGCTTAACATGTCAATGTGGTCATAAAACTCTCCGGACTATTGGATCATCGAAACAGCCTCTATGCTGTTATACAACAACTAAATTTGAGGATCATTTTTTTTAGATGCATGAAATTATCTATCTAGATGCTAATTTGACCAAGTACTAATCTTCTTATTTTTGCTCAAATTCAAAGGAAACAAAAATGGAAAGTTCCATACCCTGTTTTTTGAAATAGAACATTGATCCCATCCCACCGAGATAGGCTCAGACATCCATTTGAGAACCCAAATAGTCCACCAAACTTCTTTGTAAATGGAAGGCATGTAGAATTGAATCCTGGCACCTCATAGGTAACTTGATCTTGCAACGATCCACCTATTCTTATTCTCAAAGATTTGAATGCTGTGATTGATGCACAAACAAAGAGAAATAGATGCATGCATCAGTTTGTAATCTATAGTTTGTTGATTGCCAACAGGAATTCATCTATTAAAATATAAAACAAATGATTGTATAACAGAAAATTGATCAATGTATATGATAAAATAATGTTCTCATTTATGAACACACTCTCTCTGCTTTATCATTTGGTTCTCTGAAAAATCTATGCAGCACTAGGATCTTGAATAAAAAAATGTTGGTATTTCATGAGATGTCAATTATAAGCAAGTAATTTTAGTTACATCATTACCTGGACTTATATTGATATTATTTTTCATTTTAAGCATAATTGTTTGATGCTTATCAGTGTAAAAGATTCACCTAACCAGATCATACATCTTATTTTTTAATTGAATTCAGAATTGCAGTTTCTCTGAAACTAGTGCCTTAACTTGCGCATCAAGCTTCTCATTGTTAATTGAAATATGAAAGGTTTCAAGTTTGAAACTTCAAGTAGTAATTTCCATGCCTTCCCCACAAAACTTTACTTCTGAAACTCAATTGCTGCTGTCTGTGTCTAATATTTCTCCTTTGGTTGTAAAAAACAGATTCTGATATAAAACTCTATTCGGCATTGACACACCAACGCAGTACCAATTCATATGGAAAATATAAAGTCCAAAATTGAAAGATGTATTTTCACATGATATAAGATCCCATTCTTCCATAAGTCACATTTGGTTTTGTGTTGGATGCCAAAACTTTATTGACCTGAAAGTGATTTCAAAATGGTGGGATACCTAGTGAAACTACAATAAAGCCTATTCATAGGGAAATACACTAAAGCTTCTCCATTGCTTCCTAAAGGAATTGGTGTTACTATTTGCAACTGACAAATAAGCATTCTATTATGTGTCAAAGGGACTGAAATTTATGAGCCCATAATCTGAAGGAAAAATATAGAGTAAGCTGAAAGCATTGATGGGGAGAAAAATATCATCGTTGGACACTTTCTCATATTCTACAATACCGGGGCATTAAAGAAATGTTCGAGTAAAATAGGTAAGAATACATAATTTGCAGATATTTATCAGATTAATTTGCATAATCAATTTGAGAATCATGAAAAGCAAATAAAAAAACTATTCTAAAAAATTGATAGAAGCAAATGATTTTGTTTGAATTGTCTAACTGAGTTATTGATATGATGAGCCAAAGCACGGCAATTAAAGTGCACGAACGAATGTACGGCGAATTCAAACTCCCAAAAGGAAAAGGAATGTTAATCAGAATTAGAAGCTAATTACCTTGGATGGCGTTGGCCAGGAATGGATGATTGATATCCTGAAAGAAACAGGAAAAATGCAGAGTTCGATGTATACTTTGCATAAAACACATGTTACAAAAGCTAACATTGACAAGATACTGCAGTCCTTACCAGATTCAAAATAGAAGCATGGCCCCAAGGGCATTGGTCATAATTACATTTTTCACGAGGCCACCAATCAAGAGTAGCACAAACAAAGTTATCATCAGTTTCAGCAGCTGTAACGGACCCTTTGATGATAATGGTTGCATCTTCTTGGGCAAAAATCTTAGGAAAGGAGCATACAAAGAAAACGAGAATAATCTGAAACCCCATTAATGATTCTCTAAAATGGCTTTGGTGCATCACGGTCGGAGTTCTAAAACAAGAATAGATAAAAAGCTAGGTGAATCATATTCTAAATTTGAATCTCACAAAAGAAAAACTGTTTATTTGATAGCACTGCTGAAATTTTGACTAGAATAAGAAAAAAGGAAAAAAAAATCAGAATCTTCGTACCAATACTCAGGCGAAAACTAGTTTGAGAGAAAAGAGAGAGGTTGCCCTTCAGTGTGCCTAGAGAATATTTGTTTTCCTTACCAATAAAGAAATTGTACAAGCATCTGTTTCTTCGTTACTTACAAGTCAATCAAACAAGTTCTAGTGAAACAGAAACTACTCAAGCAACTCACATTCAAACCAACATGATAAAATAAAACGACGAAAAATCACAAAAGAAAACCTTTATCATCATTCATCAATAGATCATGAACTAGATAAGCAATGTGCAAAACTTCAAAATTCTCAAGAAGAAGAAGAAGGCGGGGAAGAAAAGGTTAGAAAATTCGTGTTTTTACAACACAAAAGCAGGAAACAGATGAAAAGAGTGTCCCATATATGACATCTAATAGGAGCAAAAGCCACCAGCTGAAGAATCTAAAAGAACATTCTGACGAGAACCCAAATGAGAGCAAACCTCAAAGATCAGAATATGTTCCTCTTAATCCTTGACCACACTTGTCAACGGAAACCCAGAATAGAAATCGCAGGTCTTGCTCCAAAACCTCAACCAACAACGTTTGTTTCCTTGCAATCCACGACACTGCTGGAATGGGTTCTCGTCAGAATCATGGGTACTGTGCACTGTAGTCCTTAGATCTCCAAAACGGCACCGCAAGACCTTTTTACCATCTGCAGTAGCTTTTCTGCTTTACTTTATCATCCAATATATGCCTCGTGTAAAGAGAGAAACAGGAAAAGAGATGAGTACGGTGGTGGTGGTGGTGATGACGACGACTATTGATGACGGCGACGACGATTGCAAGGAGCTAAAGGCCAAGGAAATCACAGCATGATGGACGAGCTTTTTCTATATTCTATTGCTACTAGACAAAAGCAGTTTGGACAGAAGACCAGTGGAAGACCAGCGTGACGGAAGCGTGGTGGCACGCCGGCATCAACCATCCGGTACGCGTGTCCCACCCACGAAGGATCCGATCATGAACTCCTCGTTCTGTCCAAGCAGGACACTGGACTCGACTGGCTGGTGCCATTTCTTCGTGGGTTCGAATGTCTTTTCATAATTGATTTCTCAGAGATTTCACGATACGGAAGTGATGTGACTTCTTGTCTCTGCAAAAAAAAAAAAAAAAAAATTCCTTAACCACACCTAACGTAGATTCAGAATGGTTTCGATGAACAAGAGTCCGATAAATCTGCAAGAATCCTTTCGACGTCATTTACGGATGGAAGAGCTTAATCCCACGTCGAGTTTAAAATTCTCTTATTGTGACAATGAAACATTAACTTCGAAGTTTTTCTCATTGGTCATTTTTTACATGGTATGTCAACATTCTCAATTTGTGTTAGTTGGACTTGACAGCTAGTGCATTTCTTAAGCTACAGTTATGGCAAAATAAGAAATAAGGGAAAATTAATGTTTTCCTGATATATATATATACTGTAGCTTGTTTTAAAAGCAAAGTAGTTGACCTTCCAACTGTATCTTCCCCCCAAACAGTTAATGTCGATACATTCTTTCCCCTCCTTCAGCAACTTTCTCTCTTTTTTACTGTCTTCTTTGCCCTTTCTTTCCTACTTTATTTACAATAATGCCACATCCTTTCCTTATTGATTATGTACTTTACCAGGAAAATTGTAAATTGTTATTTTACCAAGAGAATTTTAAATGTATATTGACTTTATCCTGTAGTTATTAGACTTAACCGGTAGAAAACACACACTCTATCAACATGATAGAAATACATACTTTACCAAGTAATTCTATGATAACTTTATCATTAGTTGTTGTAGTTTATCAAACAATGGCAAGTTGTAAATTAACTTCAACACTAACTATGGTACTTTATCAAGAGAATTAGTAAGTTGTAGATTAACTTCATCGCTAACTATGGTACTTTATAAAGAGAATTGCTTAGTTGTAAATTGACTTCATTAATAATAATTGTAATTAATCAAGAGAATTTATAAGTTCATAATTAACTTTATCTTGCAATTACTAAACTTAATAGGTTAAAAACGTGTATGACATCAACAAGATAGATACATACACTTTACTAAGTAATTCTTTAATCACTTTAATAGTAATTGTAGCACTTTATCAAGCATTAATAAGTTATAAATTAACTTCATTGTTAACTGTTGCATTTTACCAAGAGAATTAGCAAGTTTTAAATTAACTTTGCATTACAAAATATTTTTTTTATTGCCTTGCGACTGTCAAATAAGCTTCAATCAATTTTTGGGTCTATAATGGAGTTCAATATTCAATTGTTTTTCTTCTTCTAGTATTTCTTTTGTAAATCTTCTTCTAGTTGAAATTTTGTGTTGTGACATATCGATTGATGCATGTTGTATGTAATCTATGTTTTCAGAAGTATATATGTAAACCAATAGAAAAAAGCTAAAACAGGATTGTGTCACATACATCTTCTTTTTTATCTGAGCAAATTCCTTAATAGTATCTTTAAATATACTTGTTCTTTCACTTAAGTATTCTCATTTATAAAACCATTCACTTTAGTATCCTAAATTTGTCTTATTTTTCTATTTACAATAATTATGGTAACGTTTTTAAAATTTGACATAAAATAATAGTTATGCTTTTAATAATTTCTTTTTTCTTCCTTCTTTCTTCCTCCTCCTGTTACTCTTCTCATCAACAAGACGATATGGGAACGACAACCAAATCTATAACAACTCTAGCATTGAGTCATAGGTGGCCATCGACAACACCATCCAATACCTTGAATCCCTACTCCCACTACGGACCACTGGTCGAACCTCAACTCCCAACTCATCATTGTCCTATTAAACAACGACCTGTAATCGACCTGTTCCTCCTTTGAATTATCAAATCCCCCCAGTATATCTACTAATCCAATGCAAACCAAAAATCACATCTTGGATTGAAAAAAAATTGGATCTAAACAAAAATAATAAGGAACCACGATCTAAATATGGCAACTTTTTGACCTACCTCGATCACAGAAGAGGTAATGGAATACAAAGATCATGACGACGAGACTTAAGAGCAGGAATGTAGCAATAACAATGGAGAATGAAGCCTTGATCAAGCCCTTGTCATGTCACCCTCCTGCTAATTGTCAGATCTTAGTCCGTTTCTGCGGGTTTCAGATGCTTATCTACTTTGACGAGAGCCCATTGTTATCGTCATCCCTAAAGTCATGCATTACTGCCTAGCCAGAAAACCTCTTCGTTCTAGATTGTCGGCACTAGGCCATCCTTGCATTGCTCAGTGGAAAAGTTTGGGATTTCTAAGGTTTTGGTGGTGGTGGAGTGGAGAACAGTAGAAGGAGAGGAAGAGGGAGGGAAATTGAAGTTTGCTGCAAGAAGAAGAAGAAGAAAAGACTTGAAGATTGTGCTCTTGTGAATTTAGGTCTGCTCGTTTCGATTTGCTCTGCAACAATGACACTTGAATGGAATTTTAGTCTAAGTTTTTTTATGTAAAGAAACATTTTCTAATAGAAATACTAGACTGACTAACGATAATAATTGAGGATATTAGAGTGAATTATTTTATAGATGAGGGTATTGAAGTAAAAAATAAGTATAGTTGAGGGTACTATTAAGGAATTTACACTTTTTATATTTTTCTTTTACATTTCATAAATTAAACTGTATTACATCATAATCTACTTCATATTCGGCAACATACTTCAATTCATAAAATTTAGAGATAAGTTTACCATTGAATATTGCATGCAACTTCAATGCTTGAAATTTGTTAAAAATTAATAAAACTTGAGACATTAAGATGAAGGGGTTGTGGATTTTAAATTGTAATGAAAATTCAATGGCATATGCTTTATACTATATTATGCAATTTATATGGTTAAAATACTTTTAAAGAAATTTATGGACTATTGTCATGTTGGTATACTAAACTATACTAGATTTTTACTTTAATATTTTCAACTTTAAAATGATTCACTTTGGTACCTCAATTTCTATTTTGTCTCAATATCAAATTTAAACACTTATATCGTTAAAAAGATTCACCTTTTCCTGTTATACCATTTCAAAGTAACCCCTCTTTGTTTCTCATTTCCCCATTTCTACTAGCAATGAAGAGGATTTCTTAACAGCAATCTCCACCTCTAGTAGCAAGTGTCCAGTACAATCTTCACCTCCAACGTGCGAGCCTCTAACCTGATTTGTAACCTCACAGCTTGATCTCACCTCTAGAGGCAAGAGTCCAACACAATCTTCACCTTCGGTAGCAAGTCTCCAACTTGATCCCAACCTCATGACTCGATCCCCACCTCTGACAATGATGACAAGATCCAATCTCGACCTCTCGACTTGATTGCTACCTCCAAAGATTCAATCTTTGTTCACATTTCAGTCGATTTCTCCCGATTTCATCGTTCCTATGTATTGTTCATGATGTAAACCTGAAATCTTTTATTTGTTCTGAGATATTCGTTTGATGGTCGTCTTTGACAATGAAATCCACAAGTACTAGAAAAGCATGATGCTCCTGATTCACAAGCTCTCCTTCCAAAGGTTCGTCTGTGAGATCACCCAGAACTTTAAAACCGACCTCTGGTTCTAGAGCCACGCAGTGTTGGCCCACCAGGAGGTGTCGAAGGTGTATCTTAGAGGTGGAGTTGGAAGAGCTCATGATTCAATACGTGGAATAAGAAGAAGAAGAAGATGATGATGATAAACAAGAGGAGGAGGAGGACAAAGAAAACTTGCAAATGTTTTTAGATGACGAAGATGAAGAAGAAGAGAGGCATTTTTGTCGTAAATTATTATAAAGTTATAAAAACTTAATAGAAATACTATACTAGGTTGGGGATACCAAAAGGAATTCTTTTAAAGATGAGGATACCAAAGTGAGAATTTGATATATTTTAAAGTATTAACATGATAGTAACTCTTAAAAAATAAAAAGATAAAGGTGTATACGACCACATTAGTTTCTTAAAAAAAAACAGTATTTTTTAATACAAAAAGATGTTTGCATGTATATATTAAATTAATTGGGACGACACTTTAAGCACTTGTCTGACGAGATAAACTAAGTATTATTGATGAAATTTAAAAGTAATCCTAGATAAGAATTAATAATCCAAGAAAAAGGATTTCAGTCGTCGTATATTAGGAGTTGGGACTACTGAGGCAGTAGATTTTTCTTTAAATCTATCCTGACCCTTTCGATATCATCTACTCTCAAAATCTCGTATAAATTACAGAAAAATGAATGTTAAATTGATGCTCAAGTGTTGCCCAAAATCAAGTATGTTTCATTTTCCACAATGCATGATACCGTTAAAAAAAGGGTAGACTATATATATCTCATGATGTTTTGTTTATATTTTTTTTTTTCAGACAACTTTGTAATGTCTATTGTCAGCAGATGCTAGAACACATGATGACTCATCTTCTTTTCAATGTTTACCATGATTGGTGGCCTCAGTCATCTCCTTCCCATCCATTGCCTTTTAGTTGTTGGAAAGATCAGTTGTTAGGTCACTTCATGTCCTTATCAACAAACATGGCCGTCCTCGTTTGGTTGAATTTTCATGGACAAGAGAAGATCGACAACTAAATGTACCATGGTTGTTTCAATTGACTAACCAACGACTTGGGGGGAAAAAATGCCAAAGCTTGGTTGTCTTTTTCCCTTTTTTTTTTTTTGAAATGTAGAGTTTGGTTATCAGTTAATGTGGTGAAAGCAATAAGGTATTGGAAGGGATTGTTTGGGCAGATGTCAAGCCACCCAGTGATTTGACATAATCAAAACAATTTCTTTAATATATGCTTAATATTCACAACACCTGGTAGATTTAGATCATTCAAATTGCTATAGTTTTGATTATATCTGGATGTTTTAGACGTTGGATTATCAATGAAGGGTTGGATGTGATCAAAGTTTTAAGAATTAAAAAACTAAATAAGTCTACAATATCCATAAGTGTACCATGGACTTTGGTAGGCACCAGAAACTATCAATCTAAATATTCAACTTTGTTATGAAATGGTTAGAGGGTGATGAAGAATATCTGCTAATTTAGCTATTAATAGCCACATGAATGAAGATATCAAGGATTTTTGGGATTGGGAAGATGACGGTGAGGATGAGGGTGATGTTGGTCTTGAGATATAGGTAGTTGGTATGAAGTTCCAAAGTAAAGAAAGAGTTTGTATTGTTATAGGATTTGTTTCATAAGAAGAGGCTTATGAGTTACACAACATGTGCAAAATCAAAGGGATTGCGATGGGAATAATGTCAAAACTTCATGTAGTTGCAATGAGGTCACAACTTCTCATAGTTTTCATAAAATTGTTTATGATGGGATTTTTTTAGACATATCTTGCACATTTTTAGGATGAAAGATGCGAGACAAATCTTAGATAAATACATTTTGCGTAGATGAACAATCAGAAAAGCAAGAAGTTACTACCTAACATTTTCAAAGGTATAAATTCAAACTAGTTTGGACTGGAGCGAAAAGAGTCATGGTCCAAGTTTCCTTGCCTTTAAAATGGGACCACACGTACTCCTTTTTAAATAAACTAGAGTATTAGAATTAGATTGGATCTGAAATGTAATAAATATAAAGTAAAGGTTTTATTTCTTCAATAATTCAATAGATCTAGGGCTCTTTTTTTTCTTTTCATTTTCATTTGATTCAACTTATAACAAATAACAACCTCAGTTTCCATTAATGTGGTGTACAACATTTTGAATTGCTAGAATTTCAAATCCCCCATTGTGATCATATTTGTTTGTCCAGTATATGATTGTACTACTACAAGTCGTGTTTGAGGTGTTTTAACATGTTTAATCACATAAAGAAGTTAGCTATTACTAAATTAATTTACAATTTAAGTGTTGTGACCCATATTGGAGGGTCATACTCAAGTTGATCTAGGATTGTAGTGTTACGGACTTGTTGTGGACTGAATTAAGCCAGTAAGGCTTGCGCTCGTGACGTGATAGTCTCTCCCACTTAACCTCTTAACATTCTTGTTAAGTCATGTTAAGATCATCAAGCGATACAGGACCCTAGAGGTGTCTTCTACGAGCACAAAAGGTGACTCTCACCAACTAACATTGGTATAGCACTTTGCCTCGCACATCACTTCACTCCTACACTTCCGATTAGCATTTCCACTCTTATACCATTAAATAATGTCTCGAATTCAATTCCTACTGGCCTAGTCCAATCTATGATGAGTCCTTGATGTTACTATTCTAGAGTAACTTGAGTATGACCCTTTAACCCAAGTCAAAGTGCTTAAGCCATGAGTTACTTTATTAGCATTTCATTTCCTTATATACCTATTATCCGATATGGGACTAAACATGCTAAAGCACCTCAAGTACATCTTAGGGCATTACAATGATATTGGTATCTTTTAAGATTCGAATAACAAAGTTATCCTTTTTTTTTCTCATATTATCCCTTTATATATAACTATTAAGGGGGGAATATGCAAAAGAAAATAATGATAACTTAACCATTTTGATTTTAGAATATACAAGAGAGGATGATTTGAAACTCTTTTCAAAACTAAAGGGAACACATCAAATTATTTCAAAATATAGTAGGATATGCAAAATCAAAGGGATTCTCCATTAAATGCTGGGAATAATGTCAGAACTTCTTGTAGTTGCAATAATGAGGTCACAACTTCTTATAGTTCTCACGAATTTGTTTATGATGGGATTTTTTAGACATATCTTGCACATTTTTAGGAAGAAAGATGTGAGACTAATCTTGGATAAATAAATTTTGCATAGATGAACAATCAGAATAAGATATGGGGCAATTAGTCAAGTCAAGAATATAATGGTGAACGATGATGGTTTGACTCCTATGATGATTTGGAGTCTTCGTCTTCCACCCTTAAATTGGGGTAGTTGGGTAAAAAGTTTAAAACATTTTCAACTTATCATGCGTAAGATAAAAGAAAGTAATTTGTATATAAACCCTTCTATTTTTACTTTATTAAAAATCAATCCTTCACTTTTCAAAAATCTTTTAAATACCCCTCTATTTTAGGTTTTTTTTGGATATTCCCCAATGAGTTTACTTCCATTAGCTCTTGTGATGACGTTGTTACCCTATTGCAATTAATATTGCCCTTATCAACATCTTTCAAATCACCCTTGATGTTTTGAAATAAATCCTTCAGATCCATGTACTTAATACTCATTAGCAAGTGTTTTCAAAATACCATCTATGTTTTTCAATGTACCACTCTAAGAGAAGAATGTTTAGCAGAGCAATTGTAGTGGTGGCTGGCGACATAGAGCAATGGTAACGGTGGTTGTAGACATAGAGCGACAAAGCAGCCGAGTGGCAATAGTGGTACGTGTGGCATGGAGACTAGTTCATATCTAGTATAATGACTACAAGAGGGTAAGTTATTTAAAACCCATTAGTTAGTTAGATGTTGAAATAAACAGTTGATTTTGGTCAACCAACATTAGAGAGAGATTTCAAAAAAAGAAGAAGTGAAATTGAGGGTGTTGAGAACATTTTTGAAAAGTAAGAGGTTTATTTGTAATAAAGTGAAAAGAGAGGAGTTTATATACAAATTACTATTCCAAATACTCCAAGACTTGGGAAAGATTCATTCTCCTGTCCAAGAAATACCATTGAAGTTACAGCTTCAAATCA
Source organism: Posidonia australis (assembly GCA_024699735.1). Taxonomy (NCBI): domain Eukaryota; kingdom Viridiplantae; phylum Streptophyta; class Magnoliopsida; order Alismatales; family Posidoniaceae; genus Posidonia; species Posidonia australis. Next base: position 22,177 of record JAMKQA010031803.1, read on the forward strand.
ATTACCTGAATTTATTACCCGGAATCCAAAACATTCTGAGTAAAGGAAGATAAAAAAGATCGCAAAGACTGAACCACGAAATTAGCAAAAATTCAAGAGTATTGAAGAAAAAGAACATGTAGGAAAGGTAGTCAAAATGGTCATCACACACCCACTTGCCCATTGAATGAGGTAAGTGCCTTCTACTTCGTGAATGTACTTGTTAATGTTGATATTTAATTCTCGTAGGACCAAGCA
>JAMKQA010031804.1:0-25702 GCA_024699735.1 Posidonia australis
GCTTATGTATGACTAATGTGCCTTAGATAAATGATTTTTATATTCAGTACTTGAGTATATCAGATTTTCTTAAGTGATTATTTTATCAAATAATCAATAGTCATTTGTTATCATCAAAATGTATTAAGGATTTTTCCAACAACTCCCTGTATATTTTAATTTTCTGTCTTAATTGCAATAATGCATGTTTTATCATATTTAGGTCATTGACATCATGTTTTCTTTGTAATTAAGTCCTGAAGTTTTTCACTAAGCTCCCAGAACTTTTAAAAATGAGTTTTCTTAGTAAAATTTGCATTCTGAATCCTAAAAAACTTTGTAATCACACTAAACATCATAAAAACTTAATTTTCATCACATTAACCCCTAAAATTTTGCATGTAAGCCATTAGACTCATAACATACAATCCCTGAGTATAAGAAATTTACATCCAGACCCTTAGACTAATTTCCAATCTATCATTTAGGATTTTATTTATTTTCTCACATATTTTTGATATTTTCCACTTATTGCATTTCATACTTTACACTTAATCATAGATTTTATCTTTTGTGGATGATGTTCATGTGAATGCGTAAAATCTGATGGATGTCATGATTTCAGGACTTGTATGTATCCAACCAACCCAAGATCACCACAATTGGAAGAGCACATGCTACGCATGTGCCCTACTGCTAGTCTATCTTAGGATTATTACAATAAAGAGGTCACCTGTAGTTGACCGTGGCATGTCTTCCTGCCTCTTTCCAATAAAGAGGTGTCACCTGTTTAAAAAAAAGAAACACATATATTATTACAAGGATGTTTTCAACTGTAGTTGACCGTGGCATGTCTTATTTGGACGCTCTCCTCACATGTACAGGGGGGGAACTTCATGAGATAATTTATGCCAAATTGTATCTTGAAATGAATTTCTTATGTTCTAAACCATGTTAGCCTTTTGCTATTAATGTATTTCACTTCAACATATTGTAGTAATCGACAATGTCTCATTGTTACAGTGGTTGACAGAACTTTAAACTCGTCATAAGTCTTAGATTCGAATCCTAAGACATACATAAAAATTTACCTAAACCGTTAACAAAAAAAAAAAAAATACTGTAGTAATCATATTATTTGTGTCAAGTTACGCGTGACATTGAACCTCTTAATTTCTCTTCTATTTCAACTCTTTACTATCAATGGACGCCACCTTGAAACATAATGTCAACAAAATTTCTTTCGTAGAACATACATCTCGCAATCTTAACTCTTACCCATTTTCAAAATGATAAATTAGCCAATGTTCAAAATGATTGTTTAACAAGTAAACATATTGATTCAAAATATATTGTTATGTACGCAAATATTTATTATGTCAAAATAATGATAACCAAATGACATTTCTTCCCATAGAGTTACTTGGAATAGTTTTAAGCGTAGAACGATGATCATACAAAACGTCAATCATTGACAAAGAAAAACACCATCAAAATCATTGACTATATATAGGTGGTCATATGCCTACTGTTTTATAACTTCCTATAGTTTTTTATAAATGTCAAAGAAGTAGAAGAAGCAGAAAAGAAAGGAAAAAGATGACTGAATGGGTCTCACATTCTCCATCACTTAGAGAGAGTAATAGTCCCCGTTATAGTCACATTCTCCATCACTTATAGAAATTGAGGATGATCATTATTTCTCTTTCCTTCTTAGTGTGGCATTGTCAACCACATTTTCTACGTGGTTGCTGAGAGCCTTCTCAAACTACATCCACTTGGGAGACGATCCTATAAAGGCCCTTTGAGCCCTAGAGAGAAGTATGCAACTCCATATCATGACCTGAGCCCAAGTCCATTAGCCTGCACTAGTCTGCAACTAGTCTGTGATGTTTGCCATATATCTTGAAGCATGAAAGCAAAATTGTCTAAGCTATAAGTTACTTTACTAGCAGTCCCTTTTTTTATAGACTTGTTCTGGACCTTCAAAGTTCAAATTGTCAAGTATGAGATAAAACATGTTGAAGTATCTCGAGTACGATTTGAAATATTATAATAATAAATAAACCAGATAACTTAAGGATCTGACATAAGTATAAGAAAGTCAGTTGCTACTAAAGTAACTTACAATTTAAACATTTTGATTGAAATTTTTAGATCATATTCAAGTTACTTTAAAATAATAGTTTTACAGACTCATCATAGATCGGTCCAATCCAGTGAACTTGGATTCGAGTTGTGACAATACATCTGTTTTTAGACAATGTCTTATTGTGACTGGGAAAACTCTAAACTCACCACAGAATCCTGGATTCGAATCCCAAGACATGCATAAAAAAAAAAATTCTTCTCCAACTATCTCAACCGTTAACAAAAAAAACAATGCATCTGTTTTTCTACCGACACTTGGGAGATCATAAATTCATACATCCCATTGGGAGATGATCTTACAAAAGCCCTACGACTCTTATGAGTCCAAGAGAGAATTATGCATTACTGGACCTTCTGACCCTACGTAATTTTGATCGGTTACGTGTTCAAATAAACTGGAATGCGCATTCGGTTTTCAAATGTTCGAAGTGATATTGTTGATTTAATTTTAATTTTATTTTTTTTACCGTACCATTCCTATTTAATTTTTAATATTTAATATTTATTTTCCAAAATATATGACTATGGATTAATTATTGTTTGAGAGGTAGGTACTCAAGCATACTCCTAGGTGTGCTAGTGGCCGGAGTAGCGGTTCACGCAGGATCTGGTCCCTTTTTGGGTGTACCCAAATGTTCTTCATTTTATCAGTTTAACAAGCTACCTGGTCAACCAACTACCATGGTGTAGTTGATCAGGAGGAGTGTAACTTCCACCACCTTCCTCTCAAGCTCGAATCTCACGGACCGCAAGGAGAAAAATATATGCATACCGATATCAAAAACAAGCTACCTGGTCCGTGTCAGAGCGCGATAGTAATTATAGGCAGTTACAACATGCTTGAATTAATTATCACAACAGCAAATCCGAACGGATTACCGATTAAGAGAACACGATGAACCATACTTGACTTGGTAACTTGTCAGTTAAGAGAAAGACAGGAGGAAGAGCACACTAGGGACGACAATGTCTCATTGTCACAGTAATTTGGAAAAGTTATAAACTCGTCACGTCCCTCAGTTTCGATTCCATGGGTAATCAATAAATCTAAACCGTTAACCCAAAAAAAAAAAAAAGAGCACACTAGGGACATGTTGTCTGTAGTCAACACAAGAGGAGGACCGTGTTATAATCTTGGGAAAAAATTTTGCATAGAATAATAGGCATAGAATTGCATATCGAGGTGTTGGCTGGGGGAGAATCACATGAGATGGAAATGATTGAAATGTAACAAAGAGGCTGCTTGCTGATCTGGTGTATAACGTGACTTCATGTGGTTGGGTCTTTTTTTTAGTGGCATGGTTGTCCCTTACGACAACTATCCCATAGCCGAAGCTCTTAATCATCACTCTTACAAACACTAAGAGACATTAGCATTTCATTTTTTTGTCTCCCTTTTTTTTTGTTTTGAAAATGATAGTTTAGTTGTTAGTACCATGATTTGAATCCTGATAGGGTTTGTGGAATGACAAAACCCTAGCCAACTCAGCTATTTGAGTTGGTTAGGAGGCTTTAGCGTTTAACTACCAAATGATAGCATACTTGTTGGGACACCATATATTGTTCACAATTGACACTAATTTGAATTAGATTTCTATTAAACTTATGTGACTTCCACTCTTGTTAGTAACAAAAGAAAAATTGTATATACACAATAAATAAGTAAATAAATAATTCTTTTATATTTTGAATAGAGGATTTGTCATTGGAAATTAAATTTGGACATAACCTTGATATGTGTCTCTTTAATTAGATCTCGAAATAAATATATATACTTACTTTCCCTATAAGTGGTCAGGGAACTGTTTTTAAAATGTATAAATACAAGGAACCATTGATTTTGGACGAGCACTTGTTTTCCCTGGTGTTGACATGGGGGCAATATGGTAATCATAAGCCAATATGATAAGAATATCAGAACATGCACTGGTATAAATGAGCAAGCTAAGCATAAGAACCGATTCAAAGAACCCAATTCGAAACATATGGTTGAGAGGGGGACAAAGGCGAGCAAGCCTGTGGTGGAGTATGGAGGAGGTCTTCTTTGAGGACGATTTGTGTCTGTGGTGGCTGTGGGAAATATCCAAAGGGATCGCATTGATCCCTTCTCTTTCTCATACTTGCGGTTTTAGCACTGCAGTGTGATGGGAAATCATGGATCATGCGCTCCTTTTGGATCTCTCCCATACCCACTTGTGACCAGTCCACTCCATTACAGTTCTTGCCGGAGTGGCATCTCATACATAGCACAGGTATGGATCTAGCCTTGTTTCAAGAACAGCATGTTTTGTTTTGTATTGACTTGGAAATTAGGGTTTTGTTTGCAGTTAATCGAGGATAAGACTTTCTTCCTGGATTGTTGGTCTGTCTTTTGAGATGCAGAATAGAAACACCAGATTGATCTAGAGATTTCTAAACGTTTGTCCCGATCAAACTTCATGCATGTTCCTTTTCGGTTATCTTTCACGTTGGATCAATATTTTAGGCAAGAAAGGAAGGAAAATCGGCTAGTTAGCACGGTGAAAAGATACCACTCTAAGACCAAGAAGGTAATGTACTGAGAATAAACAGAAACAAATTAACGGAGGTGTGGCGAAGGCTTCTTCTCAGAGTCATATGCAAATCCTGTGAAGTATGTATCCATGTTTCCAAGTCACTTCAGGACACTGGATGAAGCCATTGCAATGACTGCTGTTGAGCTGCTTGCCTTCCGAAGGAATCAATTTAATTATAATGAGATATTCTGGAAGTTATAGGAATCTGTCAGCGTAAAGCAAAATGGCTTGCATTAGCAATAGCATGAGATATTACTATTTGAACACCAATAATTGTATTTGACTACTTCTTCTGGTGTTGCATCGCCTTGTGCTTTCTCTAAATTATTCCATTAATGTAAACTATAAGATATCTTTCTTAGTAGTGCTTCTATATGGTTTCGTAGTTATGCTTGTTTTCATATATAAATAAATTAGAATTGCATTTCAAACCCATATGCATTAGGAACTCATTTGCTTGAAATTTATAGTTTAATGTTTCAGCGTGATAGTTTAATACATGAGAAACGTCTAAGCATAACCACCATGATAGCTGAAGGAAAAGAATCTACATACTCTAAAGGATGATGCACATATGAATAGTTGTTTATTTTATAATTTCTTTCACATTTTACATGGTTCTTGTTCCAGTAGGTCACTATTATAATCTATCATATGAAATGGATGAAATGGTCCATGCATATCAATCCACAAAATTTAAAAAAAAAAACATTCTAGCGGATTTCATGAAATATCATTTCTTCCATTTTAGCTATTGATCTGCAGACGTTTACATCACATGAACCTTTAGTTATGGGGGCTTATACTTAGGCCAAAAGATCAGGTAATATATAATATGCACATTCAAATCATTTAAACCCAAAATTAGACGTGTGATGGTAGAATATATCTTCACAATAAAATCATTAAAAACCTTGAACTGTAACCCTTATCAGTTATCTTCATATCTTCTGCAAGATCTAATCTGTTCTGACATGCACCAAGATGAAATTCCTTACAAAAAATCTACATTGTTTCAAAAAAAAAATCATTAGAAAAAATTAACTGAAATAGCAAATGGCTCCTGAAAAGTGTTAGAATATTCAGTATTGATTTAACAATTAGTCATAAATAGGAGTCTCAGGATACTCTTGATGCCTATTTTGCAAAGTCCAATATTATGCCTGTAAATGTAGTTTGCCAATAGATGTTCATGTAGATGCGGTACAGATGGATTTTAGCTAAACATAACATTTGCTCATGACTATCATTATGATCCTTGTGTAATCATGCATCATGTTTCCATCAAACGACTTTAGGGCTGAACTTCCCCTCTCAAATGTGGGGTTATATATATATATGTAAACGCAGTTGTTAATTCTATGAAGTTTAGCGTGTATACTCTGCACACAATCATTTGATTTAATTCAAAAAATTTGCATCAAAGGATATGCATGAACATGTTGGGACTACTTGAGAATATGTATGCATGTGGCCAAGAGGCAAGAATAAGCATGTTCTAACCAAGTGGATCCTTTAAAGATCTTAAAATTATATTAGACCATGACAGAACTTTAACACGGTGACCTATTAACGATGCTTCCTAGTCACAACATCTTACAATCCAACAACTAAAAGTCACGGACTAATTCATTCATTGCCAATTCATCCCACATACCTTCCCACCTTCAAAGGCTACTCTTACGGTCAAAGCTTTGACTTGCAATGTACAGTATCTTGTTCAAGAAAGTGGTCTCATTCAGCTCTCGTGTAGTTTTCTTCGTAGACAGGAATCAAACACATGGGTGTATCAATTTCTTTTCACTCAAAATACTGCAGTTCTGGATTGAAAATGTCTCCAAAAACTCCAAATCACATGGAACCAACAGATGGAACCTATATATAACTGGGATTTTCCATTAGCCACATCTAGTTTTTCTGTAGATTACATCAGATGCCACCATGTTTACTCTTGGTCTTTGTAGAAACCGGTTGTTGTGGTATGGCTGTAAAAGGGCACTAGCAGCTCATGTTAGCAGTGGCAGAGATTGATAGATTAGCTCCCAGGCTACCGAGATATAGCATATGCGTAGAGTAGATATCAGGTGCGATCCAGCAGCAGCTGCGGTTTAGTGAATTTATGCCGTTGATAGAATCCAACGGTACGAAGCTAAATAATCAGGATCCACATCAACAACATTAACTAAAATAAATATTAAAAAGGATCTCATTTTTGTGTAGATGTTTATAAGAAAAATTCCTTTAGATAAGCAACATAAGCTGTTGGATGAAGGCAAAAGAGAAGAAGGGATAGGAAGGCGACAGAGTAGGAGGAAGTAAAAGAGAAGTGATGGCGACAACTGCGAAGGAAGTAGATAGTATGGTACATAGAGAAAGTCGTTGGTATGCAGAACAGCTAGGAGGAGGTAAAGGAGGAGCGACAACAGAAGTGAATAGTACGATACATGAGAGAAGCCATTACTACTTAATTAAGAGAGCCTGAGGAACGAGGAGGAGGAGGAAGGGCAATGGTATAATCGAAGAAGAAGGACGAGTGCAAAGGAGAAAGAAAGGAATGTAGTAGGATGGTAAGTGAAAGAGGATCAAAGAAGGAGAAGCAAATGGAGGATGAGGAATAAGAACAGGATGAATAATGAAGGAAGAGGATAAAAGGAAAGACAACTAGGTGTGGGAATAGGTTGAGAATGATGGAGGAGGAGTTGTATCCATGTATTCACTTGTAATCAAAATAATATCATATGTTGTGAACTTGACAAGGATCATGACTAATGCTAAATGCGGTGATCTTCACAAGGATTAAGGCATAGTTGCTGACACTTGCTGTAGTCTAGCTATCACATAAGAAGGATTTGTTTGATGTTGTCATCGCTTACAACTTGCACGGAAAACTATCGAGATATTCAAAAACTTGTGGTGAACCTAAACTAGCAATGCATAGTCAAATCTTTATGGTAGTTTTATAGAAAGAATCTATAGATTAAGTCTTAATTAAATTGGTCTTCATTTTGGTAGTTTCGGTTGCTACCTAATCTTGCCTAATGCCTAGTCGTTAATGCTTTGCCAACATTTGATGCTTGATTTCCATCAGCCTGTGGCTAGGAAGTTTCCCGTGTAAACCTATCGAACGTGTTTCATCAATCAGGTCCCATGCTTGAAACAACAGCCTAAAGAAGTAATAAACTAAGAGCAACAAGCAAAGAATAAAACGACGGCACTTTCTGGCGGATGCCGTGTCCTTTCTGTATCCTTTTCTCATTTGATTAACTAAAAGCATCATCAACCTCATGATTGGCACTTACAGGCTCAATGATGATATAATTAACAAGATTCCAATCAACATACCACGACAGAGTTCAAGGATCTTGATTTAAATCAAACCGAATTTTTCATACAAATCTGGTATACATGACAACAATACTGCAACAAAATAGTCTCACATGGAGATATGAGAGCTGAGATCCAACATGGGATCTATACCCTTAAAATAATCACGCGTGTCCTTGATGGTGTTCCTCTTGTTTCTCGACGGAGATGTATACATTAACATTTATTTAAATGAATAAACGAAAGGCCTTCAAGAAAAAAAGCATGTACGTAGTAGTCAAATAAAGAAAGAATTCGATTAATCCCGTCTCGTTTGATCGATCAAATCAACATCAAGCAGAAGGTGAAGCTGCTGGTGTAGCGCTGGCATCTGATGTCATGGAAGTCGGAACCATGGCGACCCCGGAGCTCATCAGCTCAACCATGGCGCGGTGAGGATTCAAACGAGTCGCCTCGCAGAGGTCCGGTAGGAAGACACCTGGAAGACAATGGCAAAACAAACCATGATTTTAATTAGGTAAACGTGCACAAGAATAAACGTTAATGGTGATGTAGGAATTTTTTACGTGTTGACTCGACGACTTGAATGGAAGCATTGACCGGGCATTTTAACTTGTAGGTTATTCGATATTCATGGTCCCGAGCAACGAAAATGTCAAGAAAGCATTGCGTTTGATTGGGTCCCAATTGAGTTAGTGGTTTACAAGGCCCAGCCCAGTAACGTGAGAAAGACAACAGAAAAAGGGAAAAAGGGCAGATAGAAAAAAAAAAACGGGGGAGGAGATCTGAATCTGATACTTGCCTTCTCCCTGTAATCTGTTGAGACCCAATACTTTAAATGTCTTTTACCTATTCTATGCCAAAAGTTGTAGTTAACGTTTAATAAAATGTATATACAAAAAATAAGATGTATAATGACCCGAGATGATCAAGTCATGATCAGCTCACATCCACAAGACCAACCAAAACAAAGTTTTACGTGTCATTTATTACTTTACGTGAAATTGTAAGATGCATGTCTGTAACTAATATATATGACAAAACAAGTAGAGATTTAATCTGCTTATACATACCTTCTCCGGCGGCGAGGTTGAAGTAGAGGTCGACGACGTTGGGGCAGTTCCGGTAGCACTCAGTCGAGCAAAGCTTGGAGGCGAACTGGGGCTCCATGAGCGAATCGGACGAGATGCCAACGGTGTTGCGATCGACACCACAAGCCTTCACGCACTCGTCGGTCTCGATCCAATCCGACATCCGGTCTACCACCACCTCCGAAGTCCTGCACTGGTACTCGATCTTCCCGTTCTCCTTGGGGGAGCTCTCCAGCACACACCTCTTCGCCGTCGACGATATCGCAAACGAGCAGACATCGACCGGCAAATCCTCGCACACCACCGCAGCTGAAACAACAACATTGTACAGAACAAGTTATATACACACACACACACACATATATATATATATTTATAAAGAACAAGGAGTGCCTGGAGTTGTTGCATGTTATGATGAAAGTTGAGTACCTAAAGTGGAAGGAAGGAGAAGCGGGAGTGAGAGGAGGAGGGCAAAGGAGAGCTTGAGGAGAATTCCGGTGGAGGCCATTGCAGCTGTAGTGGGGGAGGAATTCGAATCCCCTGTTGTGTTATTGTTGAGGCTTGTGCTAGGTTTTGTAACTGTGGCGTGGAGGGAGAAGATGGCTCGTTTGTTTAGGTTCTCTTGGCGTGGTCTACGTGCGTGTATATATAGCGGAAGGGGAGGGAAGGAGAAAGGTTGTGAACGCGTGAGACAAAAATGGTGCGTGTTATTCTTGGAAATTGGAATCCACGCTTCTTGACGTCGTCATTGTTCGGCTATTCTTGGTTGTTTTGCAGGAGCGTGCGTTTGGCTAGAAATTTCCACATACGCCTCTGGTGGCTAGAAATTTCCAGCTCATTCCGTGTTTAGGTTTTCTACTATTAATAGCGGCGCGATGTCATAGTTTCCAATGTCCAATGTTGCAACAACTACATGAGTTCTTCACAGCATTAATTTGTACAGAATAGACGGTTCAAGGGCTTTGAATGGTTCAAAGTCCTGAGCTTTGTTACTTCATGGTGGGCCCGGTCCTTTGGAAAAAATTTCCATTTTGACGTTGATGAGAGACAGTTGCAATTTTCATGGAGTGGTTTGTTGAAATACTAAATAAATACAATTAATACAAAGAAAGCAAAGTATGACATTAGACTTCTCAGATGAGTTGTATCGTGTACTTATGTATAAACATATAGATTATAGATATATATATATATATGTGTGTGTGTGTGTGTGTTAAATCCACACACAATCTATTTAATTATAGTGTACTTAATACTAAACCTAAATACAAACTACCTGTTATCGTGTATATACGACACAATCCACTAAATACATGTTTAACCTTATCGTGTTATTTTGAAACAACAACAACAATTCGATTAACGTAAATACACATTTACACGTTTATTACACGATTAACGCAAGAAGAGTTTCTCTAATCTATCTCTTCCATGCACAACGCATGGATCGTGGAGCAAGTCCCAAACATCTCTTCTTCTTCTAGAGGTTCCTTTGAGGCTTTTCAGCCACAACATTTTAAACCTGACTCTAATATTCCTAATGCCACAGGAAATGGAAATAAAGGATAAGATGGCCTGCCAACTTTACAATTTATTATTTCTGATTTTCATATGTGGATGTTATTAGAAGGTCATGTATGATATTGACACGAACCATACCTTGGATTTATCTGGAACCGTTGGTTCCAAATTTTGTATAATTTTAGACATGATTATCCCTTAATAGTGATTTTCATAGTCAAAAGACTCTTATAAATATAATTTACCATTATTATAAATAAAAAAAAGAAAAAGAGAACCACTGGTTAGTCTCATCTCGCAAACACACAGCAGGAAAATTCAATTAGTTTTCACTTTTTTAGGAATCTGATGTGCCAACAAATCGCTCCGAAGATGTTGCCATTGTGATAATTAAAGATTTGTTTATTGCAGTGGAAGTCCAATTTCTGGTAGAGCTTCGCTTTGACGTCAGCAATTGCGATCCTGTCCGTAACTATCACGTTGGTGCGGTCCGCCTGCAACCATATTGTCTGGGAGTGTGGACGGGGCTGCCCAAGTCCTCTTAAGTTTGGCATGTTATAATTGCACGAGTTTAAAAGCAAGGCGGTAATTATCGACGGTTCTTACGATACAGCTGCAGCAGCGTTACTTGCACCCGTAAATTATTTTCTTCTAGAAGATCATATATAAAATTGCCTTAACTTAGCGGATTCCAGTCAAAGAAAGACATTCCAACGGAAATATGAACACATTTGCCTTAACTTGGAAGTCCGTTAAAAATTAATTGAAGTCTGTAACATGGTCCACACGGTGATCACGTGAAGGGTCATGGTGTCTTATGAGCAATATGCGAAACCATTTCACACGGAGTTTGACACTTAGATGACGTATGCCTGGTGAAAAGTATTTGAGATGAGATCTGGTTTTTTAATTACTTAGGGTCTATTTGCAAATCCAACTCCAAATAGCTAGTTTCTAAGAAAAAACTCGTAGATACGTGAATTTGAGAATGTAATATTATGTTCATCATCAATACTCTCGTCGATTTACTGTATCAATTGATAGAATGTCTTCAGGAAAATATAGACATTGATATGATGTAGATTCATGATTCATATGATCAATGGGAACGTTTGGAGATTAGTTTTTTTTTTTTTTTTGGAGTAGATGAATTTTTTTGGGTATGATTCATAAGACTTTTTCTAAGGAGTAGATTAGTTTTTTCAATTTATTTCTTTATATATCATAACTTTCCAAAACATAAAGACATCAGAGACATTGTTCTACTCTTTTAATTCAATGTTTGATTTATTCAATTTATTTATTTATTTTTCTTGAGTTTATTTTTATTTATTTAATAATATATTTATGACATCTTTTAAACTAAGTAGGGAGGGAAAAACCACAGAACAATGAGAGATCTCTGTGACCTTTTTCTTAAGAGAAGATTAGATTTATTTTATTTTATTTCTTTGTGTATCGATCCTAACTTTTCAAAATAAAAGAATATGGGACAAATTGGTTTCCAGACAATGTCTCATTGTCACAGTGGCTGGGAGAACTTTAAACTCGTCACAGGTTCCAGGTTCGTATCCTAGGACATGCATAATCACCAAAAACGATAACAAAAAAAAAAAATTGGTTTCCACTTTTAATACATTATATGGTTTGTTCAAATTTATTTTTTATTTAATTTATTTTTCTTGAGCTTATTTTTATTTATTTAATGTTACATTTTAGGCCAATAAAACTATATAATAATATCATCCTATCACATAAACAAAGCAAACATGGAAAAACCACGAAGTAATTAGAGGGCTCAATGACCTTGTTTTGGGAGCAAATTAGATTTTTTTTTTTTTAAATTTATTTCTTTATGTATTATAACTTCCTAAAAGAAAATTACATGAGACACATTGGTTTCCTTTCTTAAAAGCATTTGATTTATTTTTAAAATTTTAAATTTATTTCTTTGTGTATCATAACTTTCCAAAACAAAAGGACATGAGATAGATTGGTTTTCTTTTGTATTTATTGATTTATTCAAATTTATTTTTTAGATTTTATTTTGATTTATTTAATAGTGTATTTTATGTCTACCAGTAAACTAAGTGGGGAGAGAAAAACCACGAAGTAATGAGAGAGCTTGGTGACATTATTTTTACAAGCATATGCTTGCATGTTTTATTTGTTTTTAAATTATTTTTTAAATCCTAAATTTATTTTTTATTGGAATCCATTAATTGATTATTATTTTATGATTATTTGTGTACAATAAATTCCTATAAAAAATAGGACATCGTAACACATTCCATTTATTTTGTGAATTTTTTAAATTTTAAATTTATTTCTTTATTGGAATCTATTAATTGATTTGTTGTTGTTGTTGTTGTTGTTGTGGTTATGGTTATGGTTGTAACTACCTGTATGAAATTTTATGGTTTTCATATTTGATCCCAAATTCTATTTATTTCAAAAAATTTGAAAAGATTGTATGTTAGAGTTTTTTTTTCAACTTTTTTGGGAAAATATAAAATAATATAAATAAGAAAAATTCTATGGTAATCATGAAATTATCTCACAAAGTTGTAACTACTTATTAGTAGTTACAAGTATTTATTTGTAAATATAAATCCCACCATACAAATGTTTAAATGAATAGTCATGTTTGAAATTTTTAATACCCAACAAATTATTTGTTTTTTATTCATGTGGGTGCCATAGACACACCCAATAAACATATTATTGGTTTTAGGTGTAAACGCAATTTAAACATATAACTATCAATTTCGTTAGCATTAATAATGGATGAAAACGTGTGTTATAACTACCAATTTCGTTTTGCATTAAAAGTGGCTAAAATCAAGGGAAATGAATCCTTACTATTAATTTATTTGATTAATGCGAATTGCAATTAATTCATATTAAGAAAAATGTAAGCAATTAGATCTCTGTTTTATTTAATTAATGTAAACTACAACTAATCCATATTTTAAAAAACCATAGGCAATTAAATCTCTATTTTATAACAATCTAATTAACAAATCTAGTAATTGTGGAATATAATCACCAAATATTAGTATATTACAAAAGTGTAGTTTCGGTAAAAAGACAAACCAAGTGTTTACTAAATATAATAAATAGCTACTAACATATTACAAACTTTTTAAATTTGAACTTTTTAGACATAGTTAATAAGTTGATTATAATAAAAAAATGATAAATCTAAAATTTACTGAATATATTTAGCAAATATGAAAATATTAGAAAAGTTTAAAATTAAAATTTTAGTAATTAATGAATCTATTTATAAATATTAATATATTATAAAAGTTTTAGTTTTAGTAACAATTAAACGATTACTTTATTAATAAAAAATTAACATCTCTAGTAATTATTGAATATAATTAGTAAATATTAAATTACAAAGAGTTTAGATTCAAATGTAAAAAGTAAAACAAATTTATTAACAAATTAACATGACATCATTTAAGTAGTTTAATAAAAATATAATCAATTGTATGACATTAACAACCAAGTATAACCATTCCCTTTTAATTAATAATATTTCTAAATATGTAGAGAGAGAGAGAGAGAGAGAGAGATTCTCTTTTAACCCACTTTTGTAATTGATTATCCTAAATTTCTAGATTTTGAGAAATAGAGAAGATGGTAGGATAGTAGTTTTTTTTTTTGTGGTGGTTAGAATAATTACCACTAAGCTTGGACCCATAGTTCAGTGGTTTGTGTCCTAACCATGGAACTCCCGTAGATTTTGGGGGTCTCGTGTTTGAACTCATGGGAATTTAGTTTCCAAAAAATTCTCCTGCTTAGGTCAATGACTTATGACTTTCATGACGTCAAGAGATAGTAGAGCCTTGCAGGGCTAGAGGTTACTAGTAGGTCTCATCAAAATTGGTGGGGTCTCCCAAGTTCTTCGTTACGAGAAAAAAAAAAGACAGATGATATACTCTTCGCAACTACTAATGCTTAGTTAATTACTTAAACAAAACCACTAGTATTTGATAACAGTTTGCTCATATGTGATTACCAATTTATTTATTGAGATTGGAATTGAGTAAGGCTATCAATTTATTTATTGAGATTGGCATTAAGGTTATCAATGAGTCAGGTTGTGTTGGGTTAGAAATCAACCTGTTACCTAATCCATTTCTTTCTAATAAGTTATGGATTGAATGATAATCCATTTTTTCAATCCTTGATCCACAATCCAATCCAATCCGTTTAGAGAAAACAAGTTAGATAGAGATAATGGGTTAAAATAATTCAAATATTCATCTAAAATTTTTTAAAAAAAGTCACAGCTAAAAGAAGTAGAATTTCACCAACTTTACCTAAAAATACTTCATAATACTTTACAAACTTATTCATCTAACAAATTAAAGAATCCATAAGCTTTAAACAATAACAGATCAACATCTAATCAATTAAGATACGAAATATTTAACATTATTCAACACTAATGAATTAACGAGTTAACAAATGGGATGACATGTTTCACTCATGACCCAATTCTTTAATATTTTGGGTTAACAGGTTAAAATCTAATGTGTTCAAATTCTTAACCCATATCCTAAATTAGCAGTTTCAATCAAACCCATTAACCCAACCCATTAATAGTCCTAATGCTAAAATTAAAGACTCTAGTTATCTTAAATATGGATAGACGATCATTACTCTCTTGCTCATTATCTCTACCTCTCTCCATCTCTTTATATATATCAACACCAAAATCAAACAAAAAAATCATGTGAAAATGATATAAATTAATTAATGGCAAACTTAATCAAGTAAACGACAAAAATATTAAAATTACGTAGAAACCTGAAAAAGAAAAAAACCACTGGAAAAATATCTTTGCCATTGAAATCTTGAATTGGTATTTAAACGAATTCAATCTTAGTCACGTATGGTTCATATGTCACTAGTGGGCAGGGCCCTTGTGTACTCCCAACACTTAATAAAATGTTGCTTTTTGAAGGAATGTGAGATATAAATCACGAGCTTGTGGCTCATGGGCCGAGTCAACCTTTGTCAGTCCTGGGTCTTGTCTTGCGTCAGCCTCCGCTTTGGTCAGGCTCGACAAGGGATTCCAACCTTACGTTCCCCATACGCAACTCTATCTATCATCCATTCTGCAAACAGCCACAGCCCACAGGCCAGTGAAAATAATATCAAAACAAAACAAAAAAAAAACTCAAGAAAGAGAGATATGGAACATAATACCTCCATGTAACCAAAACTCCAATGTGATGTAAGATATTCAATCAAGAAATATAATTAAAGAATTTTATCACAAGTCTACAAATTGTATATAGAATTGAAAGACCACTCTAACTATATTGTGACAATAAAACTACGGTACTATATTTCAATAACAATAAGAACTTATAAAAATCTAAGCATATAGACATTAAGTTCCTTATTGTAAAAGAAAAAATCCAGAATGATCAGTTATCTATAGAACATAATGGAACAAACTCTATGATTATAGATCCACTTATTAAGGAAATATCACTCAAGGTCTTTCATGAGCATATCACTCATATAGGTATTGTACCATTTGATGATGTATCAATTTAGTGGGAATTTGTATTTGGATGTTCTGTCGTAATAAACATCGTTTTCTGTGGAAATAAAATTTTCAATTATTTACATTCTAGATATTTATGTTGATCTCACTAAATTATAAGGTTAGACCAGTTGAATATAGTCGTGTTTAGATCACTTTATCTAAATTCCTTGCTACACATCCATACTTAATCTATATCGTTAATTGTATTAGCATAAGTGATCATTGTAGGTTGAATTATGCTTAAAGTAATAAAAAAAATTTTGATCTTATATTAATACAGTTGATAGACCGGATTGTGAAAGCTGTATTGTGTCAAATAACCATTTTAAGTTTATAAGGTTTTAATGCTTTAACTGTTAATTTTATATATGGCTTAACTGGAAGATTATTAGATTAAAATTCAATTAAATATGAACTAATTTAAAATCAATTAAAGTATTATAGACTATTTTGTGATTAGCTCACTAAAAGTGGTCTATATGGTTCTAGATTGAGACTATTGACATCTTAAGTGACGTGAATTTAATATATAAAGACCACTAAGGTATATTTCTATTTGTTGATAAATCGAATTGGAAATATATAAAAATTATAGAGTTCTATAAATAAAAAGTCATAATTCCCAAACATCAAGCTTTTAGCCTCCCTTCTCTCTCACTCCTATCTTAAAAAAAATAAAGACAATAGTAATTTGGTGGTTTGAAAGACTGAATCCCACACACGTGATCAAAGGAAAATCACTTTGATTTTTAACATAGATTTAGGTACGTTTACGTTTATGTATGATCCTTATTATTTTATCATGATTAGATCTTGTATGGAAAGAATATATAACATATAGTTTTTCCTTTGTATTCTTCCTAATCTTGATGTATATCAAATTCATGTGATATTTATTATTTTAACAAAAGTCACTTGTTTTTTAAGGAAAAGGAAGTCCAAGTGCAGTGTCACCAGAAAATCTAAATTTTGATGCACAATTGGGTGCTAAATCAGAAAAACTAGAAAAAGAAAAACCAGTTGAATGGGAGGTGAGAGTTGGTCTTGATGTTGAGGTGAGAGTTGGCCTTGAAGATGTTGAAGTATCACCTAATGTTGCTGATGTTGGCTTAGATGATGATGGCAATGTTGATCATGATGACGGTGACTTGGAAGTTAAGCTAGAAGACGATTTTGGAGGTAATGAAGACAAGAAGGCGCTGTAAGACCAAGAAATGTCTGGTGAGGACTCTACACATGTTCCATCTGATAGTGACTACAACAGCATTGGAAACACAGATAAAGATGAAAAGTTTGAAGATGTTATGGATGACACAAGACCAGATTTGGTAGAACATAAGTCAAGGAATGCAGATGTATCAGAGTGCACCAAGTTTGAGAGAAAGGAGATGTTCAAGGATATATTGCATCGGTACTCTCTTATTCATGAAGCCACCCTTAAGTATGAGAAAAGTGAATCAAAGATGGTCAGAGTTATATGTGCAGACCATAATTGCTAGTGGAAAATACATGCTTCTCAGCTTCTAAGTTGGCAGATGGTGTGACATTTCAAGTGAAGGTTTTGAAGGTACCTCATACATGTGCATCTATAAATAAACAGAGCAATGGCGTCGCTACGCAATATTGGATAACAGAGAGAGATGCATGCCGTGGCTTAAACATGATTCACAAATGCTAATAAAGTCTATCATCAACGAACTTGATGGAGAATATCATGTCAGTCTACCTTACCAAAGAGTGAGAACAGGGAAGGAGACAATATTGAGAAAACTGCATGGCACTTGATAGTATGTATATGGTTTAATACCACAATTTTGTGCTGAGTTGTTGGAAAGGAACCCAGGCAGTGTAGTACAATATGAGCATGGAAGTGTGTTGGGAAACGAGGGCCTAACAAATACTAAAGCGAAGCAAACAAAAACCAGCAACTAAACAATCACAAGCAGACACAAGAAATTTTTACGTGGAAACCCCCTCGATGTGAGGAAAGGGAAAAAACCACAGGACTATCTTAGTCTAAGGAACCGACACTCTGCTGTCAAAGGAATACAACTGTTCTTCTCAAGTTCTCAAACTTGAGGTTAGCTCAAACCACAAATAATCTTCAACAGTGATAATAATGATAAGAGAAAGGAAATACAACCCAAATGGAGTAGAAAATCTTCTTCTTCTTTCTCTTCTTGGCTTGGCACGCAAATCGAGGCAAACAAGACCACCAATGCTCTCACTAACAGGAACAGTAGCCGGCAACACCACGCGTCATCGGACCACTGCTTAGCTCCGAGCACCACACAGATGGTCGCTCCTTCGCGCGGACGGACGGCTGCTCCTCCGCGCCAATCGCAAACGGCTGCTCCTCCGTGGGCTACACCACCACGAGACGCACACCGGGAACTGACGGCCGGCTGCTCTCCTCCACGGGCTGCACCACCACGAGACGGCTGCTCCTCCACGCGAACTCCGGCACAGCAGCAGCTCTCCTCACGAACGCCGTCGTCGCAGCAAGGAAAAACTTGGAGAAACAGCAGATCCCCTTTCTCCTCGCGCTCTCGTTGCCTTCCCCCGATTTTTTTCCGTTGCGCAGTGCCCTAAGTTGCCTTCTGATTTTACTGTTCATTTATTTTCATAGAAGATGGACCACGTGAGGCCCATGGAGGCGGAAGGACCAGGCCCAACAAAGTGGACATTGTTTCAAGAGCTTCTTTATGTGTCTGATGGGTTGTAGGAAGCCAAAAGGTTTGGATGGCTGCCACTTGAAGTCAACGTTCCAAGGAGTAATGCTTGTTTTTTTGTAAACGGTAATTGATATATATTACACTGAAACACTTGATTATGAGAAACCACCATCAAATGATGTAATATATATGATGTCTGTAGGAGTCAAACTCCCGACCTCTCGTACAACTACAAAGAGACTTTACTACTAAACCGAGTGGCTACAGACAAGGAGTAATGCTTGTTGCTACTACACTTAATGGAAATAATAGTCTTTTTCCATTTACCCAAGCTATAGTGGAATCAGAGAGTGAAGAGTCTTGGACTTGGTTTCTTTTAAACTTGAAGTTGACTATTGAGAATGTGGAGGACTAGGTTATCTTGTCAGACAGATGTGAGGGACTAAAGAATGCAATGTAAAATGTATATTGTTATGCAAAACATAGATGTCGCATGAGACATTTGTATAAGAACTTTAGGAAAGATTTCCCTAGGGAGACTCCAAAGAGGATCGTTTGGAAAGCTACAAGAGCCAATATAGCTGGAGACTATGGGGAATGGATGGTGAAACTGAAAGAGGCATGCTTAGATGCTCATAGTTACATGTTTAGTGCCATTGAAGGTGAGCATATTTGGAGTAGGAGCATGTATAGAACCGTTATCAAGTGTCATTACCTTAAACAATAACTTATCTAAGTCCTTTTAACTTTTTATCAGTTTAGAGGGATGGAGGCCATTTATAGACTACCTTGATTTGATAAGACAAGATAAATGAGACACATGTTTTTGAGAATGAGAAAGTCTTCTAGTTGGGAGGACAACTTAGTTCCATGTGTCAGGAAACACATTGTTGATATGGTAGAGGCCTTGAGGTTATCATGCCACCAGGTCCTCATTGAAAACAGTTGAAGTTGTTGGTCCAAATGACAGAGTAGTGGTAGACGTAGGTGAGAAGACACGTACCTACAGGGTTTGGCAGGTGTTTGGGGTGACCAAGTGTACATGCTTCTACATTCATTGGCACACTTTTGAAAACTTTTAAGCCCCAAATGTTACATTCTAGGTTATTTCCAAGAGTTAATCTATATAAATTTTTTGTAGAAATTAGATTCTAAGTTATTCTAGAATCTTATTTGGGAAAGAAAACATCTATTACTAGAAACTAGTTTCTAATAATATTAATCAAACAAAGCATAACTCTTTCGGTACGTGATTATTACTTCAATTGAGACTTTTACTAGGAATTCTCTTCCACTAATTTCTCTAACTACACAAAAAATACACATATATTGTCCATCAAGAAGCTACAAATTCCGAGAAAACTGGAATGGTAAATATCTGTTTGGAATCATTTTTAGATTTTTTTTCAACTTCTATCAGAAACTAATGGTCAGAATCTAAATAAAAGTTATTCCAAAGAGACTCTAAGAGGAACTAAGTGGGAGGAATAAGTTGATCCATGCTTCACCTTGGAGACGTATAAGAATGCAAACAACATTAGGATCAAACCAATGCCTGATAAAAGGAAATGGAAAAAAAGCAATATAAGCTACATAATCAAACCACCACATCTAAATTAAGAAACAAATTGGTAGACCAAAGAATGCAAGAATGAAGGACAAGGGTGAAGAACCTAAGAAGAATGTCATTAGGAAGCAGTACAGGTGTAGGAATTGCAAGATGCATGGTCACCAGTCAAAGGAGTGTTGCAAGCCCAAAGTAGATCCAAGAAGCGCTAGGTGATGTTTTTCTGCATGGTCATATGCTGTTCTTCAGTTCTTATGAAGCTCAGTTCAACTTATACAAGTTCATTCAGTTGTGTAGCAACCAACCTAGTCAACCGCAACCACAGAAAAGAGAGGCAGACCAAGGAAGCATGACCCAGCAAGAGAAAATAGTAGTTCAAGAATTCCAAGGCTAGATGATTATATAATTACGCAAGGGAGTGTAGCACTGGAGCCCGTAACTTCATCAAATTCAGTAAGGGAGGAGAAGAAAATGGCAAGGACATAATGTTAGAATGGGTTGTGGCATCCGTGGTCTGTTTTTTGTGTGATAGTAGCCACATTTTTGTATGTCCATCTTACCTGTTTTTTTTAGTAGAACTTTGTTATATGTTATATAGTGAATTTGTTTCAAAATAGAAACCTAAATGGATCATATGGATTATGTCAGATGGCATATTGAATGAATTAGAGCTCTGAATGAATTGCAGGGTCATATAGATTATGTTATATGATATATGGGTCTGCATTTGTTACTGCAGCGTCATTTGTAATGTGTTTTATGTCAAGTACTTTGAATGAGTTGCTTTCACTACAGGTCTAAATGAATTTAAGTAGACCACTGGATTTCATTCATTGAATCGCATTTGTAACTCAACACAAGTCTGGTTATGGCTATAGCCATTTTACATTTGCATCCACTTCACAACAATGACCATTACATTGAAAAGGAAATTAATTTTGTTCCTATGGAGGATAGTCTTGAAGTCATTCTCCATCATTTCCATTTTTTTTTGTAGTATGCCAAATTTCTTGTTAATGACAACCTCTATTTTTGTGAAGTGTTATTGCAGTTCCATGTGTTGAGTTGGTTCCTCATCATCGACCCGTTCAAATGGTTCACAAGAGTTTGTTTGCTGCAAACTAAAATGGAAGAAAATCAAGGTGTTAACTTCTTTGAGGCATAAAGACAAACACCTTCCATGCCAAGACTTGCATGCCAACGGAAGCAAGGGAAAAATCTTCGGCCATAAGTTGCAGGTTGCAGTGAGAGAAGAAGCTTCATCGGGAAATCACAACCACATTGTGGTCGTCGATCAGCTATCCAAGAAGCTGAAGTTTCAATCATCTTGTTGCCAGTGGAAAAAGGAAGCTACGAGAAGAGATGGAGAGGAGAAGGTTGAGGTTGTGTTTGGTATGCTGATAATGTCAGGAGGAGAAGCTAAAACTCGAGTAGGAGAGAAGAACGACAATTAATATTAGTAGGAAAAATTAATCATATGTTAATAGTTTCTATTAATACGGAGGTCTTTGCAATTGTAAAAAGAAACTCTCAAACAATGACGAATGAATACATGTAATTAGCACATTTTCTATTCTCCACGTAAATATTTTGAACTTATTACAATTCTTTGAAATAAAAAAAGTTATATAAAATAGTCAATATCCAATTAATGCAATTGACAATGCAACATGGAAGAGATAAAAGGAAACTACCGGTCGAGATTGAAAAAATATTTCAATGTACCATATATGTGCATAAGTGCGTGAACAATGGCATGCTTCCTCGTCCCTCAACGTCAGATTTTGAATTTTAGAATAGAGCATAGAACTATAGATGACAATATCATAAATGATAAGAGATAGTGACTGCCCTTTTTGCAATTAATCTGATCTCAAGTTATTCACCAAGAATCTTGCTACTGTCCGACCAGCGAAATTTTGAACTTTGAATTATTTATATGCATTTATTAGTGAGCAGCCTATCTCAAGCATGCATCCTATCTAGATATTATTGTGTATTTGAGACCTGAGGTAATAATTTGTTGATTTAACATGCTAATTTCCTTTTGGGTTAAACCATAAAGAGTATTCATGTATATCTTTCTTTTTTTATAACATTAGTAGCATTATATTAACTTCCTGGTAATAATATCACCAAGAGTAAAGTAAGTCCAAAATTTTACAAAGACCATAAATATAACAGACCCCAGAACAAAAAAAACATCTACTTGCAGAGTTTGAAGCGGTAGGTATCTAAATAGTTCCAAAATTTTACAACTCCAAGTCCAAACTGAAAACTGATTAAAAGAAGTTAATCAGACAGTAGCATCCTCATTGGAATTATGTATAAAAGAGGGAAGCTCGGCTGAAGAATTGACAGGGGAGTTAACAGGAGGAGGAAGGGGAACAGGATGCATCAGGAGGTTTGTTGAGGAGGCTTCAGCACGTGACTGAACATTGTTCCAGGAGCTCTGCATAGCTGATAAAGATTGGAGCACCTCCTCCTTTTCAAAACCTATGCCCAGATTTTCTAGAAAAGAATATATAAGAGTGATAACATTGAATATAATTGACTTACTTGAGTTGGATATATTATAGAAAATTCTATTATTCCTTTCTTTCTAAATACACCAAGCCACAGCAGGGATGAGAATATTCCACCTAGTTTCAGATAAATCAAAAATGCATTCAGGTCTATCTACATTACCAAAAATTGGAAATAAAGGTCTATAGATAAAGAATTTCCAGACAACTATAACAAATGAGCAATGTATAAACAGATGAGAAGTGGTTTCATGATAAGTGTAACACATAGTACACAAGTCCTGCCCATTTCATCTTTTTTTTCCTCAAATTCTCTTTACTTAGAATCTTATTAAATACCAGCAACCAAGTGAAAAGCTTAATCTTAAATGACACCCAGGCCTTCCATATTTTGCATACATGTGAAATCTAATGCCTCCATCATTTATAAGTTTATAGCATGAGTTCACAGTCAAGTTATAGTTGGCACTTGGGCTCCACAGAATTTTGTCAGTATCCAATTGTAAATAGACCCCAGTCATCAATTCAGCAAGCTGATCAGCTTGTGTTTGAATTGTATGCAAATTATCAGAGATCTCAGAGATATGATTAATATTAAACAGTGCCTGATAGTCCTCCCTAAATTGTTCCATCACTTTCTTGACATAAGCTTTTTTGTGTTTAACAAGTGAATACAACTCATGAAGCATAAATTTCAAGGGGATGCTATCCCTCCATTTATTCTCCCAGAAGATAGTGTTTTCCCCATTACCAACTTCAAATGTAGTGAAACAGTTAAATATATTAAAATAGGCTTTTAATTGCTGCCATACTAGTAGGCACCTTCCTCCTGAAGTGTTGAGAAGAGCTCCTAGCCAAGACCTAGAGCAATATCTAGCTTTTAATCGAGAAGGCCATTTCAAGTTGAGTGTGTGAGTCAGTAGCTACCATAAGAGCTTGCATTTCAGTGCTAAGTTATAGTTCCTGAGATTAATTATACCTCAACCTTTTTACTCCTTAGGCTTACGCAATACTGCCTATTTTACTAGATTATAACCTTTATTATTGGAGGAAGTAGACTTCCAAAGGAACCTACTTCTAAGTCAGTCAATTTCAAGTTCAACTCTTGAGGGTAAGTGTAATACAGATAAAAAGTAAGTTGGTATTGTAGATAAAATTGAATTAACAAGTTTAATCTCCCTCCTAAAGAGAGGAATTTTGCCTTCTAAGATGACAACCTATTAGAAATCATCTTAATAACTGGAGACCAATCCTGATATGTGGCTCTCCTATAATGCAAAGAAAGTCCAAGATAAGTAATAAGAAACTCTGCAGCTTGACATTCCAAAATGGCACAACAGTGTTCCAATAATTAGACATGGAAATCGCCCGGCCCGGCATGGCCTGGGCCCGACAATTCTATCCATGGGCCAGGTCGGGCCAAGCCCGCCGTGGGTCTTGGGCCGTGCCGAGCCTAAGGGTCAGGCCGACAAAGGCCCGTTTACTAGGCCCAATTTGGCCCATGAAACAGGCTAGGCCAGGCCAGGCTGGGCCAGCCCGCCTGCAAAAAATTTTAAAAAAAACCTCAGCCCGACCTGTTTAAAAAAAAAAAAGAATACAGGGTCGGGCTCAGCCCAGCCCGTTTAAAAAACAAAAAAAAAGAAGAATACAGCCCAGCCCATTTAAAAAACACACAAAAAAAAGAATACAGGGCCGAGCTGAGCCCGGCCCGTTTAAAAAAAAGAAAGAAAAGAATACAGGGTTGAGGTGAGCCCGGCCCTTTTAAAAAAAAAAATAAAGATGCAACGGTCCAAAGCAAATGGCCGTTTCACAACAGCTAAATAAAATGGTCATTGCATAGCAATGGTCATGTCATTTTTTTTATAATTTTTTTTAAAAAAACTAAAAACTCAATCCATTTATCCTATAAATATCCCCCTACTCCATTCATTGTTCTTCACAACTCAATCTTCTCTTCTCTTCTCCACTACAACTTTCTCCCAACTTTCAAGTGGATTTTCAAGTGAAGATTTCGCTGTTTGGCTTTGGATTTCGCCCCGTCTTCTACTCTCCAGTCTCCACGCGACACCAACTGAGCCAACAACATCAAAATTTCTCTACTTCTAATCCCTCCAAATTCTTTACTTCTAATCCCTCCATTTTTGGGTTTTGGTTTTTGTGGGTTAAGGGTTTTATTATTTTATATTCATTTTTTATATTAAAATTGAAAAATATTGGTAATGTTGGTAGCCATGACTATATCCCTAATATGGAGTCAGATTAACCTCAGTCTACCCCAACACAGACTACACAGTCCACAGCCACTAAAAAACCTAGGAAACAAAGTTCTTGGGTTTGGGAGCATGTTACAATAGACCATGTAGATCAAACTAGGTGTTACTGTAATTATTATAATAACACATACACATGTCCTAGGGGAGAAGGTGTAGGTCATATATCTAGACATTTACAAAAATGTATACCCAAACATAATAAAGATGACAACACAGATTTAAAACAATCAAAATTACATGTAGGATCTAGTGGTATAATTAATTGGAAATATAATACAGAAGAAGTTAAAGAAGGAATAACTAAATTTATAGTAAAAGACAAACAACCATTTTCTTTTTCTGAAAATAAAAATTTTGAATCATGTATGCAAAATTATTTAAATCCATAGTTTAAAAGTTTTTCTAGAAATACAACAAGAAATATAATTTATAAAACATTTAAAAAGATAAAAAAGATTTAATTGGA